>SJYT01057956.1:39304-76313 GCA_006410635.1 Cephalophus harveyi | reverse complement strand
CTTTTTCTGCATTTTAAAAATGTTCATATATGTTCTTTGATGTGTATATATGTGTGTATGTGCATATATATGTATATACATATATAAATATACTCATCAGGTTTCAAATTTAGAATTAGCCACACACTCCTTGGGAAACTTTCAGTTAACCATGATGTACTACCTTATTAAAACACTGTTGGATTAAATTTCTTAATATTTTGTTGAAGGTTTTAGCATCTATATTCATAAGGAATGTTTACTATTTTATCAAAATATATTCATCTGCTTTTGGAATCAAGACAATGTCATCCTGATAGAATGGTCTAAAAGTTATTCTTTTTTTTTTGGAAGAGTTTGTGCTGGATTATCTTTTTTTAAAAGTGTTTTGTAGAATCTTCACCCAAATCCATCTCTGCCAAGAGTATTCTTTACTGGAAAACTTTTAAATACCAATTATATTTATTAATACACGTATACTTCCTTTTGATTGGCTATATTGTGTTTCACAGATACTGTGTTTTACAAGTTGAAGCTTTGCAGCAACTGTGTATTCAGCAAGTCTATCATTGCCATTTTCCCAACAGCATTTGCTCACTTCATGTCTCTGTGTCACATTTTGGTAATTCTCACAATATTTCAAACTTTTTCACTATAATTACATATGGTTTTCTGATCTGTGATTAGTGATCTTTGATGTTAGTATTGTAAAAAGATTAAGACTTGCTAAAAACTAAGATGATGGTTAGCATTTTTTTAGCAATAAAGTATTTCTTAATAAAGATTTATACTGTTTTTAGGTATAATGCTACTGCATTCTTAGTAGGCTATAGTATGGTATGAGCATAACTTATATGCACTAGGAAACCAAAAATTTTCTGTGATTCAGTTTATTGTGATATTAGCTTTATTGTGATGGTCTGGAACTGAATGCCCAATATGTCCAACTGAATGCCCATATGCCTGTATATGATTTTTAAGATTATTTGGAGTTATATAAAGCAGAGACATTACTTGGCCAACTAAGGTCCGTCTAGTCAAGGCTATGGTTTTTCCTGTGGTCATGTATGGATGTGAGAGTTGGACTGTGAAGAAGGCTGAGCGCCAAAGAACTGATGCTTTTGAACTGTGGTGTTGGAGAAGACTCTTGAGAGTCCCTTGGACTGCAAGGAGATCCAACCAGTCCATTCTGAAGGAGATCAACCCTGGGATTTCTTTGGAAGGAATGATGCTAAAGCGAAAACTCCAGTACTTTGGCCACCTCATGCGAAGAGGTGACTCATTGGAAAAGACTCTTGATGCTGGGAGGGATTGGGGGCAGGAGGAGAAGGGGACGACCGAGGATGAGATGGCTGGATTGCATCATGGACTCGATGGACGTGAGTCTGACTGAACTCAGAGAGATGGTAATGAACAGGGAGGCCTGGCGTGCTGTGATTCATGGGGTCACAGAGTCGGACATGACTGAGCGACGGAACTGAACTGAATTTGTATTTTGAGGGCACATGCTTCTTTCCGTTGCCAATTTTATTACAATGAATTTCATAAAATTCTCTTATTATTCTATTGATGTATGTAGGGTCTGTAGTGATATTTACTTTTTTTAATCTTGATATTGGTAACTTGTGTTTTTTCTCTTTTTATTTTGATTTGTCTGACTGGAGGTTTATCCATTTTATTATTCCTTTCATAGAAACAGATTTGCTTTCATTGATTTTCTCTATTTTTATTTTGTTTTCAAATTCATTTTTACCTGCTCTCTTCATGTATTGTAAGTTGAATTTTATCTAATATTTAAATTTTACAATAGAAATCTTTAGTTTTGATTTTAGTCATTCTTTTCTATATGGCTGGATGGCATCACCAACTCGATGGACGTGAGTCTGAGTGAACTCCGGGAGATGGTGATGAACAGGGAGGCCTGGTGTGCTGTGATACATGGGGTCGTAAAGAGTCGGACACGACAGAGCAACTGAACTGAACTGAAAATATACATTGAGTAAAATTGTGTTCATTCTTTTATGCCATGCTAAGAAAAAAATTTTATATTGTAAAAACTAGTGTAATGTTTCAACCATAGATTTTGCAATAATGAATATGGAATTTAAAAGGAATACTGATGGTAGAAAAGACTAGTAAGACATTTATTTAGTTAAGAAAACCAGTTTGAGGACTACTACAAAATCAAGGAAATGGCAACCCACTCCAGCATTCTTGCCTTGAAAATCCCACAGACAGAGGAACCTAGTAGGCTACAGTCCATGGGGTTGCAAAGAGCCAGACACGACTGAGCAACTTCACTTCACTTCACAAAAATCAAAGCAATTTTTTTAAAGTGCGAATACATTCAGAGTTATATACATGAAACAGATTTATCTGGTGCCCTGAAATTCTGTTTTTATTTTAATAAGTGCAGAGTATTATGATGAAAAACTCTAGGGACAGTAAATAAAAGGAGAGGAAATTAATGCTGCCCATTTATTCATTTATTTAAGGACAGAATTATTAATGCAAATGACAGAAAGTGTAAACCCATATCAATTCTTGCATTTGTTTATAGTTAATATGCTTAATTCTCCAGAGCAGTTTTAAGTTTGCAGAGAATATAGAGTTCCAGTACACTTCCTGTTGACCTAAAATAAATAGATTACCAGCAAAATGGGTTTTGAAAACTGGAAAATTCTTATAGAGATGGGGATAACAAACCACCTTACCTGTCTCCTGAGAAACCTGTATGTGGATCAAAAATCAACAGAACCAGACATGGAGCAACTGACTGGGTCACAACTGGGCAAGGAGTATGACAAGGCTGTATATTGTCACCCTGCTTATTTAACTTCTATGTAGATTACATCATGCAAAATGCCAGGCTAGATGAATCACAAGATACAATCAAGATTGCCTGGAGAAATATCAGTAACCTCACATATTCATATGATACCATTCTAATGGCGAAAATGAAGAAGAACTAAAGAGCCTCTTGATAAGGGTGAAAACCAACTGGAGGAACCAACCAACCTGCCTGACTTTATTTTGCAGGTATATTTTATTTAGTGAAAGGTATTCAATTATTAATTATTGTATTGATTACTAGTTTAAGTTTTTCTTGTCAGAGCATGAATCCAAGTTTTAAATTTTTTGGTGTGCACTTTAGTGAACAGAATATAGTCTATTTTGGTGAATGCTATGCACATTCAAGGAATGCATATTTTCTAATTTGGAAAGGAGCTTCACAAAACTGTCAATAAAATTGCTAGTTATGTTTGGTATTCAATATTGCCAATTTTATGACTCTGTTTTTTGTTTATTGAGAGAGGCATGTTAATGATTCTAAATACTTTTACAGATTGGTGTACTTATTTCAGTGCCATTAGTTCTCCCTTTATGTATTTCTGAGTGCCTCATTAGGTGCATAAGTATTGCAAAACTGTTCAGTCTGCAAAGTGAGGATATATGTCTTCATCAATTTTCACTATTATGTTCCACCTAAAAATATCTTTTACTATTACTTGTGCTGAAACTGGCAGATGAGACCATCCAAATCTTTTGATTAACAACTGCAAGTTATTTATATTTAAAATGATTATTTATGGACAGCATATAAATAGGTCTTGCTTTTTTACCCAGGGTGATGATTTCTTTCATTCAATATTATTAGTTTTATGCTAGCTGTTTCTTGTTTCATATGTTCTTTGTTCATTTTTCTCTTTTTGCTTGGCTTTATACTAATTCAACATTTTTACAATTTTATGTTCCATCATGGGGTGATCATTACCGGGTTGGCCAAAAACGTCATTCGGTTTCATCCCTAAGATGGCTCTCATAGTGTTTTGTTTTCTATAACTTCACTTGAAACAATTTTGTTAGATTGTATTGTGGCAGCTATCATTTCAGTGTGCATTAAAAAAAAAAATTGGTGAATGCTTGTGTAGCCATTTTAATACTGAAGACAGAAGAAAAAAGGAACATTTTCAGCATTTTTATTATTTCAAGAAAGGTAAAAACACAACTGAAACACACAAAAAAGATCTGTGCAATGTGAGAAGAAGGTACTGTTACTGACTGAATCTGTCAAAAGGGGTTTACAAAGTTTCCTGCTCAAGATTTCTCTTGAAATCTGGATGATGCTCCACAGTTGGACAGACCAGTTGAAGTTGGTAGCAATTAAACTGACATATCAAGACAAAATGATGTTATACCATATGGGAGATTGCCAACATACTCAAAATATCCAAATGAAGCGCTGAAAATCATTTGCACCAGCTTGGTTATGCTAATCACTTTGATATTTGGGTTCCACATAAATTAAGCTGAACAAAATCTTGACTGAATTTCCACATGAGATTCTCTACTTAATCATAATGAAAATGTCTGGTTTTTAAAACAAATTGATATAGGCAATGAAAGTGGATACTGTATAATAATTTGGAATGGAATATTGCATGGGACAAGCAAAATGAACCACACCACCACCAACCACACTAAAGGTGGGTCTTTATCCAAAGGTGATATTGTGAATATGGTGCAATGGGAAGGCAGTCCTCTGTTATAAGCCTTCCAGAAAACCAAATGATTAATTGCAACAAGTAATGCTCCTACTGATCTCTGGGTTAGGAAGATTTCCTGGAGAAGGAAATGGCAACCCACTCCAGTATTCTTGCCTGAGAAATCTCGTGGACAGAGAAGCATGGTGGGCTACAGTCCATGGGATCACAAAAGAATTGAACAAGACATAGCAACTTGAATATATAGCCATAGCAATGTACCTATTTGAATATACTCATTTAAATGCAGCATTCCAAAGAATAGCAAGGAAGGATAAGAAAGCCTTCCTCAGTGATCAGTGTAAAGAAATAGAGGAAAACAATAGAATGGGAAAGATTAGAGATCTCTTCAAGAAAATTAGAGACACCAAGGAAACATTTCATGAGAAGATGGGCTCAATAAAAGACAGAAATGGTATGGACCTAACAGAAGCAGAAGACATTGAGAAGAAGCGGCAAAAATACGCAGAAGATCTGTACAAAAAAAATCTTCATGACCAGGATAATCACGGTGGTGTGATCACTCACCTAGAGCCAGACTTCATGGAATGTGAAGTCAAGTGAGCCTTAGAAACCATCACTATAAGCAAAACAAGTGGAGGTGATAGAATTCCAGTTGAGCTATTACAAATCCTGTAAGATGATGCTGTGAAACTGCTGCACTCAGTTCAGTTCAGTCGCTCAGTTGTGACCAACTCTTTGGGACCCCATGAACTGCAGCATTGCAGGTCTCCCTGTCCATCACCAACTCCCTGAGTCTACCCAAACCCATGTCCACTGAGTCAGTGATGCCATCCAACCATCTTATCCTCTGTCATCCCCTTCTCCTCCTGCCCTCAATCTTTCCCAGCATCAGAGTCTTTTCAAATAAGTCAGCTCTTCACATGAGGTGGCCAAAGTACTGGAGTTTTAGCTTCAACATCAGTCCTTCCAATGAACACCTAGGGCTGATCTCCTCTAGGATGGACTTGTTGGATCTCCCTGCAGTCCAAGGGACTCTCAAGAGTCTTCTCCAACATCACAGTTCAAAAGCATCAATTCTTCATTGCTCAGCTTTCTTTTTTTGAGACTCTCACATCCATACATGACCACTGGAAAAACTATGCGAGCAAATTTGGAAAACCCAGTAGTGCCTATGGGACTACAAAAGGTCAGTTTTCATTCCAATCCCAAAGATAGGCAATGCCAAAGAATGCTCAAACTATCGCACAGTTGCACTCATCTCATACGCTAGCAAAGTAATGCTCAAAAATTCTCCAAGCCAGGCTTTGACAATATGTGAAATGTGAACTTCCAGATATTTAAGCTGGTTTTACAAAATGCAGAGGAACCAGAGATCAAATTGCCAACATCCACTGGATCATCGAAAAAGCACGAGAGTTCCAGAAAAAATACTTCTGCTTTATTGACTATGCCAAGGCCTCTGACTGTGTGGATCACAATAAACTGTGGAAAATTCTGAAAGAGATGGGAATACCAGACCACCTGACCTGCCTCTTAAGAAATCTGTATGCAGGTCAGGAAGCAACAGTTAGAACTGCACATGGAACAACAGAGTGGTTCCAAATAGGGAAAGGAGTACATCAAGGCTGTATATTGTCACCGTGCTTATTTAACTTATATGCAGAGTACATCTCGAGAAACGCTGGGCTGGATGAAGCACAAGCTGGAATCAAGATTGCCAGGAGAAATATCAATAAGCTCAGATATGCAGATGGCATCACCCTTATGACAGAAAGCAAAGAAGAACTAAAGAGCCTCTAGATGAAAGTGAAAGGGGAGAGTGAAAAAATTGGCTTAAAGCTCAACATTCAGAAAACGAAGATCATGGCATCTGGTCCCATCACTTCATGATGAATAGATGGAGAAAAGTGGAAACAGTGGCTGACTTCATTTTTTTTTTGGTCTCCAAAATCACTGCAGATGGTGACTGCAGCCATGAAATTAAAAGATGCTTACTCCTTGGAAGGAAAGTTATGACCAACCTAGACAGCATATTAAAAAGCAGAGATATTACTTTGCCAACAAAGGTCCATCTAGCCAAGGCTAAGGTTTTTCCAGTAATCATGTATGGCTGTGAGAGTTGGACTGTAAAGAAAGTTGAGCACTGAAGAATTGATGCTTTTGAACTGTGGTGTTGGGGAAGACTCTTGCGAGTCCCTTGGGCTGCAAGGAGATCCAACCAGTCCATTCTACAGGAGATCAGTTCTGAGTGTTCATTGGAAGGACTGATGTTGAAGCTGAAACTCCAATACTTTGGCCACCTAATGCGAAGATCTGACTCGTTTGAAAAGATGCTGATTCTGGGAAAGATTGAGGGCAGGCAGATAAGGGAATGACAGAGCATGAGACGGTTGAGTGGCATCACCGACTCAACAGACATGAGTTTGAGTAGACTCTTGGAGTTGGTGATGGACAAGGCCTGCCATGCTGCAGTATATGGGGTTGCAAAGAGTGGGACTCCACTGAGCGACTATACTGAAACTGAGCAACTAAAAAACAATAACAAAAACTGCTTCCAATTAGACAAACTGAAGGAAGCACTCCCTAAAAAATGTCTGGATTTAGTCAACAGAAAAATGCATAATCGTCCCTCAGGATAACCCAAACCCCATGTTTCTTTGATGACCAGGCAAAAATGATTACAGTATGGCTGGGGAGTTCTAGTTCATCTGCAATATTCATGAGACACTGAATCTTCAGATTTCCATTAATTTCAGTCTTTACCAAATTCTCTTAATGGAAAAAATTTCAACCCCCTGGAAGATTGTAAAAGGTATCTGGAACAGTTCTTTGCTCAAAAAAAAAAAGTTTTGGTAAAATGGAATTATGAAGCTGCCTGAAAAATGGCAGAAGGTTGTGGAACAAAACGGTGAATATGTGGTTCAATAAAGTTCTTAGTGGAAATGAAATATGTGTCTTTTATTTTTACTTAAAAACCAAAGGATCTTTTTGGATGACCTAATAATTCCCCTTTTATAATATTTTCAGTGATGTCTCTAAGGTTCAACATATACATATTGAGATATTACATAGATATGATGTTTAACATGCATATTTTGATATAGTATGTCTTTGGTGGAGTTCAGGAGAAATAGACATGGTAGACACTATTTTGAAAAGTAAGATGCTTGAAGAGGGAAATTACATGCAATTATAGCTTATTTCAGATTAAATATATGCCTTTTAATATATAGGGAAAACTCCAGTCTCAGCCTCTTTTTCCATATTTGTATAAATACTGCTTTGTACTTCAAACAGTTATGAGAGGAGAAATAATTAAAATGCTTAAGCAAGTATTTGGGATATAATGTATAAAGAATCCATGTTAGAAAGTATCAGGCAACTTTCTGCAATTAAGTCTTAATACTTAATACCCAACCACTATTTTAGGTTTATACCATTTATTCATAATCACCTTTTTAAGGGTGGGTGAAAACTGAAAGTGAAAGTCGCTCAGTCGACTTGACTCTTTGAGACCCCATGGACTATACAGTCCATGGAATTCTCCAGGCCAGAATACTGGAATGTGTAGCCTTTCCGTTCTCCACGAGATCTTCCAAACCCAGGGATCGAACCCAGGTTCCTAGTATTGCAGGATTCTTTACCAGCTGAGCCACAAGGGAAGCCTAAGAATACTGGAGTGGGTAGCCTTCTCCAGTGGATCTTAGTGACCCTGGAATCGAACCAGATCTCCTGCATTGCAGGTGGATTCTTTACCAACTGAGTTATGATAAATTAAATGACTAGAGAATTAGGATTAGATAGTGCCCAAGCTCACAAAGGTAATAACTGAGAGAAAGGAATTCAAATTCATGCAACTCCACACAAGGACCACAATTCTGAGCTAACACACACGGTCAAACTGTCAAATCAAACAAATTAGACATTATATCCAGTCAAGCTCTACTAAATATCAAGGTTATAGGCAAGTAAGGGTTCTAATGAAGCAAAGGGAAGTTAAAAGTATCTTCCTAGATTTTTCCTTCACTTAACATGGCCCTTTGCTACAATAAGATGTCTCTAAGTGTGATTCCTAAGACATCTCATGCAATCAATTCAGCTCAGCTGATCAGTTGTGTCTGACTCTTTGTGACCCGTTGATTGCAGCATGCCAGGTCTCCCTGTCCATCAGCAACTCCTGGAGTTTACTCAAGCTCGTGTCCATCAAGTTGCTGATGCCATCCAACCATCTCATTCTCTGTCATCTCCTTCTCCTCCCACCTTCGAGATTTGCCAGCATCAGGGTCTTTTCAAATGAGTCAGTTTTTCCCATGGGGGGGGCAAAGTATTGGAGTTTCAGCTTCAGCATCAGTCCTTCCAATGTATATTCAGGACTGATTTCCTATAGGATGGACTGGTTGGATCTCCTTGCAGTCCAAGGGACTCTCAACAGTATTTGCCAACACCACAGTTGAATAGCATCAATTCTTTAGCACTCAGCTTTCTTTATAGTCCAACTCTCAGATCCATACATGGCTCATGGAAGAAACCTTAGCTTTGACTAGATGGACCTTTGTTGGTAAAGTAATGTCTGCTTTGTAATATGCTGTCTAGTTTGGTCATAACTTTTCTTCCAAGAAGCAAGTGTCTTTTAATTTCATGGCTGTAGTCACCATCTGCAGTGGTTTTGGAGCCGAGAAAAATAAAGTTTGTCACTGTTTCCACTCTTTCCCCATCTATTTGCCATGAAATGTTGGGACCAGATGCCATGATCTTAGTTTTCTGAATGTTTAGTTTTAAGCCAACTTTTTCACTCTCCTCTTTCACTTTCATCAAGAGGCTCTTTAGTTCTTCACTTTTTGACATAAGGGTGGTGTCATCTGCATATCTGAGCTTATTGATATTTCTCCCAGAAATCTTGATTCCAGCTTGTGCTTCATCAAGACAGCATTTCTCATGATATACTTTGCATATAAGTTAAATAAGAAGGGTGACAATATATAGCCTAAACGTACTCCTTTCTTGATTTGGAACAAGTCTGCTGTTGCAATAGGAAACATTTAAATTATCTAGTACATGACGTGCTCAAGGTAGCCATGCCTCATAGATTTGGGTTCTATTTATTAAAGATTAATTCCTAACAAGGGAAATATTTCTAGGCACAACAGCTCTCTTCTTCCTGGGAAATATCATTAGTATATTGATTTGGTTATTGAGTTGACAAGAAAATTATCTCAGGTCATCTTCCTTCAAATCCTTAAAAAGTAGACAATGCAGCCACTCAGGGGCTTGGGTGGTACACAGTGACATAACAGGAATGAATAAGGAATAATAAATGATAATGAATAATGATGATAAGAGAACTACAACTTTTTATAGCTATATTGGAGCTTATTTTTTTGTAAGGGAACCACTGGCAGAGGTCAGACAAGAGGGAGGTCATACATTATGAATGGAAAGCATTACCAATCCCTAGAGTTGAAAGCAAGGCATACAGTGGGGTTAAAAAGGGCAAGACATCTCATAAAAGCCAAGAAGGATACAGGAAAAAAGGGCTCATCAAATGCCAGTGACAAACCTGCCTCACACAACAGTAATGAAATCCAGAATGCCATGTTGGTTCATGTAATGACTTTTCTGTAAATTCTGATAAGGAAGAGAGAGGTCAACCCCACATACCTTGCCCAGTGTAAGAGATTAAAACTAATTGGCAGCAGCTGTCTTGAAGCAAGGCAGCCAGGCTGGGATAAACAGAAGCTGCAGGCCAAATCATAACTAGGCCCATAGGCTCTGTGAGAAGGATAAGCTAGGGTCTTTCTTGAGACTGAGCAAGTTTGACATTTTTAAAGGCAAAAGCATCTCATAATTCCATTTTCATTAATTAAATATTATAATTTGTTTAAGACACAAGTTCTATCCCTGGGTTGGGAAGATTCCCTGGAGTGGGATATGACAACCAGCTCTAATATTCTTGCCTGGAAAATTCCATGGACCAAGAAGTCTGGTGGGCTACAGTACATGGAGTCACAAAGAGCTGGACACATCTGAGTGATTGAGCACACATTTTTATTTTGTTAATTCTGTTTCCTTTTTCTGCCCTTATCCAATGTACAGATGTGAGATCTGGGTCATAAAGAAGGCTGAGCACCTAAGAACTGATGCTGTCAAATTGTGATGCTGGAGAAGACTCTCAAGAGTCCCTTGGACAACAAGGAGATCAAACCAGTTGATCCTGAAGGATATCAACCCTGAATACTCACTGGAAGGAGTAATGCTGAAGCTGAAGCTCCAATACTTTGGCCACCTAATGGGAAGAGCTGACTCACTGGAAAAGACCCTGATGCTGGGAAAGACTGAAGGCAGGAGGAGAAGGGGCTACAGAGAATGAGATGGTTGGACGGCATCACCTACTCAGTGGATATGGGTCTGAGCAAACTCTGGGAGACAGTGAAGGACAGGGAAGACTGGCATGCTGCAATCCATGGGGTTGCAAAGAGTCAGAGATGACTTAGAGACTGAGCAACAACAAAGTCCAATGTTTTTTTGTTTGTCTGTTTGTGTTCACTTAACTGAGCAGAGCTATGCAGTTATCAAGGATAGAGTCAACACCTTCAAGTTGAAGGGCACAGTACTTGGAGAAACTGCTCTCTCATACAGCTCTCTCTCAATTTAACTTTAACTTGATTACATCAGCACATTTTATATCTTAGTCTATAATCTCAAAGCAGGTGGGATTTTTTGTGTCCCTCCTTTGTTCTGGTATGATGAAAAATGGATGACATAGGATTGATTTTAAAGGCTAAGTGTGGCGGGGGATTATTAGGAATTAGCATTAGGGAGAGGGGAAGGCAATGGCACCCCACCCCAGTACTCTTGCCTGGAGAATCCCATGGACGGAGGAGCCTGGTGGGCTGTAGTCCATGGGGTCGCTGAGAGTCAGACACGACTGAGCGACTTCGCTTTCACTTTTCACTTTCATGCATTGGAGAAGGAAATGGCAGCCCACTCCAGTATTCTTGCCTGGAGAATCCCAGGGATGGGGGAGCCCGGTGGGCTGCCATCTGTGGGGTCGCACAGAGTCGGACACGACTGAAGCGACTTAGCAGCAGCAGCAGCAGCAGCAGCAGCAGCATTAGGGAGAGATACTTTATACATTCTTGAAACTGAAGAGCGAAATTCAGCATTTCCAGGAATTGTGCAAATGTATTTTGAAATATAGAGATTAATAAAAATATTTAACAAAATGTTGACGAGACTTCTCTCAAAAGAGTTCTCAAAAAGTCGATAGCAAATTTCATCATAAAATATGCAGGATAATGCTGACTTTACCAAATAAATCATCATCTCTCCCTACTGGGCAATGAAAAGACTACAACAAAATCACAGATTTGCTATTGATTTCGGATATCATTTTGCTTTCCAGATCACTTGGCATTTTGTTATAAACAATCTAGGAGAAGGAAACAGCAACCCACTCCAATATTCTTGTCTGGAAAATCCCATGGATAGAGAAGCCTGGTGGGATGCACCCTATGGGGACACAAAGAGTGAGACATGACTGAGCGACTAATACACACACACACACAGAGTAGGTTCCCAAAGGGGGTTGTCTCCTTGTTTATTTTCTAAGACCATCACTCAGCAGATATCTGAACACTTCCAATTCTTCTAAATATGTTACAATTAATTGCTTTTTGGGAATAATTTTTGACAGCTGCAAATGTCTAGGAATACTGTTTCCATTGCAGCATTTCTCATTTTGTTTGTTCATTAAATATTACATTTAGTCTAGGATTATTATTCGCAATCCAGGCATTTTTATCAATGACTCGCTTTCTCATCTGTACTTAAGTCCCCCTCTGCTACTGGGTTAAGAAAGGACAGTTCTGATAGCATCTATGGACACATGTTACCCACAGACTTCCTGTGAAATGAAAATATGTTAGAGGCAAAAGAAAGCCTATAGCAGAGGTTGACAATGCTTTTCTGTAAAGGGTCAGATAGTACAAGTTTTAGGCTTTTAGGATGCATGGTTACTATTGCTCTATTGCAACTACTCAGCTGTGTTGTAATGTGAAAACATCTATAGACACTACACAAACACCCTGATGAGGATGTGTTCCAATAAAACTATAAAAATTGACAGTGGCCCAGATTTAGCTTGAAGATCATATTTTTCCAGCCTCTGTCTATAAGCAGCTGCTTACTTTTCAGACTCTCTTGAATTTTATTTTAGTTTCTGAGTATTCCAAAACATGTTTCTTTTACTGGCATACTTTGATATATTCTCAAAAAGTTTCTGCTGCATTACATCTTCTCATTTTTATTTTAATGTACAGGACTTGAAAAAGAGATCGGTGGTAGACTGAAGGGAAAAAAAGTTTTTACTTAGGAGATTGAAGTAGAAATCATGATATCTGGTGCAGGAATTCTCCCAGAACTCTGAGTCTAATATCCATCATCCTCCCCTGTATAGAGGGTTGTGAGAACTTTTCATCAAATAAATAATCTTCTTTTTGTGGAACTGATCCACCTACATAAATTATGTCAGTGATTGAACTAGGATCCAAAATCAAAAGGGGTATTAGGAAGACAAACTTTACTTACTTCAGAGATGTATCATGCATCAAGAAAACACTACAACCAACTCTGGGTAAGAGAAGGAAGGAATGTTAATTAATTTTCCTGAAGAGTCAACCTTGGAATTTTCATGCTACCAGCAGCAGGGCCTCTAAATCTTTTAGCTTCACATCAGAATGACCATGGGAGCTGGGTAAATATAAAGATCTCAGAATCAGCAAAAATCAGTAAAAATCAAGATCTGATAACACAGACCAGGAAGCCCTAATTTATAGGTGATTTTGATGCAGCTGCACTGAGGCCAAGTATTTGAAAATGACTATCAACCCCTTTAGACCATGTTCTTTATATTCCAGATTAGAAAGTTACCTCTCTGTCCTCATCCCCCAGATGCTCCACAGCAATCTGAACCCTGTTCTTCTGACTGGGGCTCTTTCCCTGCCATGAATCTCTTATCCTATGATCATGATACTTAAACATTTTTTCTAAATAATTACATTTATCTATTTATGTATTTGCTGTGCAGGGTCTTTGTTGATGGCTGGCTTTTCTCTAATTGTGGTAAGCAGGGGCTACTATCTAGTTGCAGTGCACTAGCTTCTCATTTTGGTAGCTTCTCTTGTTATGAAGCACGGGGCGCTTGGGCTTCAGCAGTTGCAGGGCGTGAGAGCTCAGTTCTTGCGGCTCCTGGGCTCAAGAGCACAGGCTCAGTAGTTGTGGCACTGGCTCAGTTGCTCTGTGGCATGTGGGATCTTCCAAGACCAGGGACCAAACCTGTGTCTCCTGCATTAGCAGGCGGACTCTTTACCACTGATCCACCAGGGAATCCCTATGATACTCTTTAACATAGCAACTTCCTCACTATGATGTGATCCATGTTTGCTCAAGCTTCCTTTCTGTGTCCCTCCCTTCCTTATTTTTCTACAGGCTCAGTGATCTCATTGTTGGCATCAAAAAAGGAATAAGTAATTCTTCCTTGAAGACCTGAAACCCACTGCCAATAAATTATCAATGCCTTCCATTGCTTTAGGATTCATTATACATTTCCAATGCTCTAAAATATAATTCAAATAAATAACTGTAATTTTATTATCATTATTTACTTCAATTCAGTTCAGTACAGCTCAGTTGCTCAGTTGTGTATGACTCTTTCTGACACTTTGGACTGAGGCACGCCAGGCTTCCCTGTCCATCACTAGCTCACTGAGCTTGCTCAAATTCATGTCCATCGAGTTGGTGACACCATCCAGCCATCTCATTCTCTGTCATCCCCTTTTCCTTGTGCCTTCAATCTTTCCCAGCATCAGGGTCTTTTCTAATGGGTCAGTTATTTTCATTAGGTGGCCAAAGGATTGGAATTTCAGCTTCACCATCAGTCCTTCCAATGAATATGCAGGACTGATCTCCTTTAGGATTGGCTAGTTTGATCTCCCTGAAGTTCAAGTGACTTTCAAGAGTCTTCTCCAACACCACAGTTCAAAAGCATCAATTCTTCAGTGCTCAGCTTTCTTGATACTCCAACTCTCACATCCATACATGACTACTGGAAAAACCATAGCCTTGACTAGATGGACCTTTGTTGGCAAATAAATGCCTCTGCTTTTTAATACACTATCTAGGGTGGTCATAACTTTTCTTCCAAGGAGAAAGCATCTTTTAATTTCATGGCTGCAGTCACCATCTGCAGTGATTTTGGAGCCGCAAGAAATAAAGTCTCTCACCATTTCCATTGTTTCCCCATCTATTTGCCATGAAGTGATGAGACTGGTGCCACAACCTTCATTTTTTTGAACATTGAGTTTTAAACCAAATTTTTCACTGTCTGCTTTCACTTTCATCAAGAGGCTCTTTAGTTCTTCTTTGCTTTCTGCCATAAGGATGGTGTCATCTATGGTTATTGATATTTCTCTCAGCAATCTTGATTCCAGCTTGTGCTTCATCCAGTCCATCATTTTGCATCATGTACTCTGTATATAAGTTAAATAAACAGGGTGACAGTATACAGCCTTGACATACTCCTTTCCCAATATAGAACCAGTCTGTTGTTCTATGTCCAGTTATAACTGTTGCTTCTTGACCTGCATACAGGTTTAACAGAAGGCAGGTAAGGTGGTCTGGTATCCCCATCTATTTCAGAATTTTCCAGTTTTTTGTGAGGTACACAGTCAAACGCTTTGGAGTAGTAAATAAAGCAGAAGTAGATGTTTTTCTGGTATTCTCTTGCTTTTCTGATGATCCAATGGATGTTGGTAATTTGATCTCTTTATTTATTTATTATTTATATTATCCAAGGCTGTATATTGTCACCCTGCTTATTTAACTTATATGCAGAGTGCATCATGAGAAACGCTGGCTTGAAAGAAACACAAGCTGGAATCAAGATTGCTGGGAGAAATATCAATAACCTCAGATATGCAGATGACACCACCTTTATGGCAGAAAGCGAAGAGGAGCTAAAAAGCCTCTTGATGAAAGTGAAAGAAGAGAGCAAAAAAGTTGACTTAAAGCTCAACATTCAGAAAACGAAGATCATGGCATCTGGTCCCATCACTTCATGGGAAATAGATGGGGAAACAGTGGAAACAGTGCCAGACTTTATTTTTTTGGGCTCCAAAATCACTGCTGATGGTGACTGCAGCCATGAAATTAGAAGACGCTTACTCCTTGGAAGAAAAGTTATGTCCAACCTAGATAGCATATTCAAAAGCAGAGACACTACTTTGCCGACTAAGGTCCGTCTAGTCAAGGCTATGGTTTTTCCTGTGGTCATCTATGGATGTGAGAGTTGGACTGTGAAGAAGGCTGAGCACCGAAGAATTGATGCTTTTGAACTATGGTGTTGGAGAAGACTCTTGAGAGTCCCTTGGACTGCAAGGAGATCCAACCAGTCCATTCTGAAGGAGATCAATCCTGGGATTTCTTTGGAAGGAATGATGCTAAATCTGAAACTCCAGTACTTTGGCCACCTCATGCGAAGAGTTGACTCATTGGAAAAGACTCTGATGCTGGGTGGGATTGGGGGCAGGAGGAGAAGGGGACGATCGAGGATGAGATGGCTGGATGGCATCACGGACTCGTTGGACGTAAGTCTGGGTGAACTCCTGGAGATGGTGATGAACAGGGAGGCCTGGTGTGCTGCGGTTCATGGGGTCGCAAAGAGTCGGACATGACTGAGTGACTGAACTGAACTGGATGCAAGCAATTGGATCATTTCTCTATATTATCCTGAATGCAAGCAAAAATTTTGGAATGGGGCAGATTTATTATATTTGCAGCAATAAACACACCCCCACTCATCCCCTTCTGGGAAGATGTTTTGAGTCAGATAGTTCTTTATAAGCCCAAAGGGGTGTTTTCTTACAGCAAGGGAGAGTAATCCTGATATTAAGAATCTGGAAGTTTATTTATGGTATGTCTAGCCATCATGCTCTGTTACTGGGACAGAACAGAACCTATCTCCCTAATGTGAATAAATTATCTTTAGAAAGAGAAGGGGAAGGCCCTTGAATATTTATGTAGATAAATATCTCTGTAGGTGAGATAAACATTTCAGGGTTTATAACTCTTAATATGTTTCCCTGGTTCAAGGTTTGTTCCCCACTGATATGTAAATAAAAACCTCTGGGAAGGTAAGTCTTTCTGGAATTCTCAGAGCCATCTAATCACCTGTAACTTCCAAAATTTGTCCTTAAAACATATATTCCAAATTTCTTTGTTCAGAAAGTTCTAACATTTCAGAAACAAAAAATATTTTTAAGGAGACTTTCTCTACAATTTCTTGGTTATTGAACTCATACAGATTTTGTTTGGAGCAAAATATACAGATTCTGTTTAGAGCAAAAAAATCACCATCTAGATTTACTCTCCAAACTTGGGCAGAAATTACTTATTTAATAATGCTTGTTTTATCAGTGACTTCCTCATTAGTTAATTCATTTTTTCATCATATAATCTTTACAAAATGACCACTGTGTTGCAGGTACTATGCTTGTCTGTGAAGTACTAGTGCCATAAAATAAATTAAATAGCTTTTCTTGATTTTGTGTTATTCTCAATCTAATGGAAAGAGGAAGGAAGTGAGGGAGGGAAACAGGAAGGAAAGAAGGAAGAAGGAAGAGAAAGAAATACAGGTATATTAAAAACATATTACTTGTCAGGATGTATACAGTGCATATCCACATGATATGTGTTATTTAATTTGAATTACTTAACCCTCTGTTTCATTGACTACACTAAAGTGCCGGGATCCAGCACGGGAGATCCCACCCATGACAAGGTCATGTGGAGAGGCCTGATGGGCAAGGCAAGTCAGGTCTCAAGGGGTCTTCTGTCTGAGCATCTACCCCGAAACCAAAATCTCTCTGTTTACTGTCTGCTATACTATACCGTTTTGACATTATCACCTTTTCTCTGGAAAGAGTTAATCCAGAGCTCCAGTTAACAGTCTCCTGCATATAAAAAGAATGTCTTGGCTTAATCCCTCTGATGGCTTTTTAACTTATCTGACCAGTCTGCCCGACTTTACAATTTGTGGATTGCTTACAGCCCCCCAACAGCGACAGGCACAAAGCTTAAAGCATCTTAAAGATACAGAGCCTTTTCTAAAGAACTAAAATTATATTGGTGATGGGTTTTCAATGTTGACTCAATGACTGCTGCCAGGCCTCCATATTTTTTTATCTTTTAGGCACCTGAAGGATATTAATCAATGTAATTGGGATATAGAAATAGGAATATAGTAGTTTTGATGTTAGCAACCACTAGACTTTTGAGTTACTTTTTTCTTTATAAATCACTGTATTCTTTTTACTTGTTATAAATTGTTGTATCTTTGCTATGTAAGAATGTAACTTTATTTAGTGCTTTCTGAGAATGGCACCAGACTTTGGGAAGAACAACACAAATAAGTCTTTTGGTTGACAAACCCTCATCAGAAAAAGGCTGTAAAATGTTAATTGGCCCTCTGGCCATAAGATGATGTAAATCACCTAAGACTTGTGTATACAACTAGGTATGCAGAGAGAAAGCCTGGTCTCGATAAGAGTCAGGGCTGCTGATGCTGCATAATTTTATTACCTATTGATCTCTATGTACAAAAAAAAAAAAAAAAGGTATAAAAAGCCTTTACAATTGAGGTTGAGCCAGTCATTGGAAAGACTAGTTTCCCCCATGTCTTCTCTTTACTCTATTTTCTGGCTGAATTCTCATCTGGGGCATGGAGGCTCGCCATGCCTACTTACTTGCCCTGGCTTTTAAGAACTGTGAGAGAGGGAGCCCAAGGTGGGTCACCCTCCGATATTCAAACGGACACTGGTGGCCTAACGTAGATGGTGCAAACTTTTTGTCCTGAAGTTTTATTGGTTTTTCATGTAAACCAAGTTATTTAGCCCCTTTTTTCCACTAAATTTCCTTCTATACTATTTCCTCTTAATTTCTTTTATATTTCTAATTAAATAAATAAGCTTTCCTGTCCTACACCGTTCACCCTTTGAATTTCCCTGGATCCACCAGGGCTGGACCCCGGCACTAAAGCCTTTAACTATGTGGATCACAAGAAACTGTGGAAAATTCTTTAAGAGATGGGAATACCAGACCACCTTACGTGCCTCCTGAAAAACGTGCATGCAAGTCAAGAAGCAACATTTAGAACTGGGCATGAACTGTTCAAACAACAGGGTTCAAAACTGAATGAATCCCAGGCCAAAATCAAGATTCCGGAAGAAATATCAACAACCTCAGATATTCAGATGATACCACTCATCATAGGATATTTTTTATTTAAAGGAAAATAGCAAGTGCAGGGAAACAGGTTATCTGGATTCTCAATTTTAGTCTCCCATCTAATTAGATTACTCAAACTCCTTGTACTTTAGTTCAGTCTATATAATAATTTTAAATGCAACTTTCATTTTTTTACATTAGCTTGATTGCAACCATGAAATTAAAAGATGCTTACTCCTTGGAAGAAAAGTTATGACCAAGCTAGATAGTATATTCAAAAGCAGAGACATTACTTTACCAACTAAGGTCCGTCTCGTCAAGGCTATGGTTTTTCCTGTGGTCATGTATGGATGTGAGAGTTGGACTGTGAAGAAGGCAGAGTGCCGAAGAATTGATGCTTTTTGAACTGTGGTGTTGGAGAAGACTCTTGAGAGTCCCTTGGACTGCAAGGAGATCCAACTAGTCCATTCTGAAGGAGATCAGCCCTGGGATTTCTTTGGAGGGAATGATGCTAAAGCTGAAACTCCAGTACTTTGGCCACCTCATGCGAACAGTTGACTCATGGGGAAAGGCTCTGATGCTGGGAAGGATTAGGGGCAGGAGGAGAAGGGGACGACAGAGGATGAGATGGCTGGATGGCATCACTGACTCGATGGACATAAGTCTGAGTGAACTCCAGGAGTTGGTGATGGACAGGGAGGCCTGGCGTGCTGTGATTCATGGGGTCGCAAAGAGTCGGACACGACTGAGTGCTGAACTGAACTGAACTGTATTCTTACCACATTACATTTGAATTATGAAAATGACTTTCCCAGTTCATTCCTTTAGTATCCTTGTATTCAAAACTATGCCATTCAGATGGCATCCTAAATATTGTTTTCATCAGTTTCATATTTCAAAATCCTATAATTCATTCTTATTGAATGTAAAGTTACATTTTCAGAAATCTACCTGTTTCTAAGTATTTTTCTCCATATTAACAAACCATCATTCCTACCTAACATAAAGTCTCAGGATCAGGCAGAATGTTTCATCACAGAACTCAGAATTCACCTTCAAAAGTGAATGGTCCCTCAGTGTACTGAAATTCTTCCTTCAAATTAATTTCTTAGTTCTTTCACATATCTAAATTGTAACCATTCTCCAAGATCCAACTCTAATCAACTTTCTCTCAAGAGAGGTTATTGGAATCAACATTAATCTCTAAATATTCTCTGATGGAGGTGACTGAATTCCAGCTGAGCTATTTCAAATCCTAAAAGATGATGCTGTTAAAGGGCTGCACTCAATATGCCAACAAATTTGGAACTCAGCAGTGGCCACAGGAATGGAAAAGGTCGGTTTTCATTCCAATCCCAAAGACAGGAAGCATCAAAGAATGTTCAAACTACTGCACAATTGCACTCATCTCACATGCTATCAAAGTAATGCTCAAAATCCTCCAAACTAGGCTTCAAGAGTATGTGAACTGAGAGCTTCCAGATGTTCAAGCTGGTTTTAGAAAAGGAAGAGGAACCAGAGATCAAATTGCCAACATCAGTTGGATTACAGAAAAAGCAAGAGAATTCCAGAAACACATCTACTTCTGCTTCATTGACTACACTAGAGCCTTTGACTGGGTGGATCACAACAAACTGTGTAAATTATAAAAGAGATGGGAATACCAGACCTGCCTCTTGAGAAATCTGTATGCAGGTCAAGAGGCAACAGTTAGAACCAGACATGGAACAAAGGACTGTTTCCAAATTGGGAAAGGAGTACATCAAGGCTATATGCTGTAACCCTCCTTATTTAACTTATATGCAGAATACATCATGTGAAATGCTGGATTGGATGAAGTACAAGCTGGAATCAAGATTGTCAGGATAAATATCAATAATCTCAGATATGCAGATGACACAAATCTTATCGCACAAAGTGAAGAGGACCTAAAGAGTGTCTTGATGAAGGTGAAAGAAGAGAGTGAAAAAGCTGGCTCTAAAACTCAACTTTCAGAAAATGAAGATCATGGCATCTGGTCCCATCACTTGAAGGCAAATAGATGGGGAAACAATGGAAACAGTGAGAGACTTTATTTTTTCGGACTCCAAAATCACTGCAGATGGTGCATGCAGCCATGAAATTAAAGGACACTTGCACCTTGGAAGAAAAGCTATGACCAACCTAGAGAGCATAAGCAGAAACATTACTTTGCCAACAAAGGTCCATCTAGTCAAAGCTATGGTTTTTCCAGTAGTCGTGTATGGATGTGTGTGAGTTGGACCATAAAGAAGGTTGAGTGCCAAAGAATTGATGCTTTGAACTGTGGTGTTGAATGAGACTCTAAAGAGTTCCATGGGATGCAAGGAGATCCAACCAATCCATCATAAAGGAAGTCAGTCCTGAATATTCATTGGAAGGACTGATGCTGAAGCTGAAGCTCCAATATTTTGGCTACCTGATGTGAACAACTGACTCACTGGGAAAGACCCTGAAGCTGGGCAAGACTGAAGGCAGGAGAAGGGGATGATAGAGGTCGAGATGGTTCAAAGCCATTTCAATGGACTTGAGTTTGAGGAAGCTCTGGGTGATGGTGAATAACAGGGAAGCCTGGCATGCTGCAGTCCATGGGGTTACAAAGAGTCAAGCACCAGTAAGCAACTGAACAACACATCTTTTATGACCTAGAACACTAATTGTTTAATTCATCTGATCAAAATAAATACTAACTACAACACTAGTCATATTTTGTTTTGTGTCCTTTGAGGGCACTGGACTTGTCATGTACTTTATCTAAATCATATAGTCATAAGTGCTACTACATAGAAGATCAAAGCATATTCAGAGTATTTAATGTGTAAAACTTATTTTATGGTAGAATGATTCAGGAAGTATTGTATAAGGACCTTCCCATTGGAATGAGTCATACTGCTTCTACAGGCCACAGAGCAATGGTGAATAACTGGTAGACCTAAGACCATTCTTTTCATCACTAACAATGATCTTACGTCTTTCAGTTATTCACTAGTATTTATATATATAGTAGTGTTCCCCTGTGCTTTTATAATCTAGAATGAATTAGGCCAGCACTAAGGTGGGAAATGTGCTTCATGCTGTAATATTAGTAGAGGAGTAGAGTTTGCTCTCTACAGCTACATTACTGATTATGAAAGAAGTAAACTGGTGTGTGCATAACCTAATTTAAGCCCTTTTCAAAGAGCAGAGGAATTTTGTTATTGTTATCTGGTTTAGGGATTCAGTCCCAAACTACAAACTAGACATTGGAGTAACTTGTGTCCTACCATCACAAAGAATAGGATTAGGTGTTTGTTTATTAAAAAAAATTTTTTTAATCTACTTTTATTTTTTTATTTAAATTTATTTATTTTAATTGGAGGCTAATTCATTTACAATATTTAGGTGTTTATTTTTAAGAAACATTGTAAATATTATTGGGCACAAATAAAACTAATTCTACTTATAACATATATAGTGAGATTCTGATGTAGTATGTATGTTTATTGATAGGCTTTCTGTATTTTAAGCACTGTTAATTGCCATCTATATAATTCCAATTAATTTAATTTTCTCAACAAGGCAGGAAGGTCAGCATCATTATTTCTATTTTTCAGATTAGTACTGGACATTAAAACAGAATCAGTGACTAGTACAATATCATTATATTAATATATTAGTTGAAAAGTTCCAACCCTGCTCCTCTGCTCCCTTTGTTTCACTGTGATAGAGTCAACAATACATACATACAACACACAATTATCATTATTGTTTAAATATATGCATAGTTACAATAAAATGATATATTTATATTATATTACCACTACATTTAAGTATATGACCTACAATTTTTCAGATTTTGGGAACTTTGTGAATCTCTGAGAGAGTTATTAAAGCTCACATATATCAGAAAGTATTTTCTCTTCAGTGTCAATCTTGGCTTTCACTATACTCTTGCCACCAAAATGTACTGTTCACAAACAATTCATTAGTTTCCAAATAAAAGTATTTGCCATGGGTTCTATTTCTTTTTTGGAATCAGTAGTATAATGACCATTTCTCTAGCTCATCACTATATATCTTGAAAATATCAGAGATGTGTTATCTTAAGTATTCAAAGCAGTTTTAAGAGACTCTGATAGTTGCCTTTATCTGATTATGAGACATAATAGTTCTGCTTCATTTCATAAAATGAAAAACTCAGTGACTAACTAGAAGGACAAATGTGATTTGTTTCTACACGAAAAATGAAATCCTAGTGTCCTATGATTAATGATCTCTTGTCTGGTGTTTCTGAGATTATTTTTTTAACTTGAAAACTGTTTTGATTTTAAAACAGAGTGCATAACTTTTGGAGAGCTTGTTCTCCCAACTTTGTCAATTATAGATAAAGTCCAAATCAAAAAGACAAAGGTATTTTGCACTCACATGCACAATAAATGCAGTTAGAATTCACTCAAGTCATCACTTTCTGTTAGAGAGAAAAATATAACCAAATATAAACATATAAGAAAATAAAGATTAAATTATCAAAGATCTAATGCATTTCTGAAATAATATTTGTATATTTATGGTTTTAATATGCACCGTAGCTTTACTGCACTTGGGGTTACATCAAAATTATTCCTTTTCAATCAATAAAGCAATTCTTCTGGTATTAAAGTTACCTTAATATTAATATTTTCTGTTTTTTTCCCTTAATAGATTCATGAAGCACTACAATCAAACGGTTTCATCTTTAGCATAAGTGAATTATTGGAGAAAAATTGTAAGAATTATTATCTTTCTGTATTTGTGCAGTTTCCCCATTTAAATTAACAAAATGCTAGAAGAAAGGAAAATTTATGAAACTCAATATTCTACTTAGTTGAGGGCTCAGGAGAAAACATTTTATTTTTCAATGCTTGTTTTCTGAATTAGTAGAGAGTATAGGCATTTTCCTGCATTAGTGGGATAAATACAAATTGCTTAGTAGCAAATGGACATCTAGAGAATTTCACAGGTTGGCTAGTTATATGTAGAAGTCTTTCACAAATATAATTAGCACCTAAGTTTTAAGTCATACCTTTGTGTGTGTGTGTTCCTAATCAGACTCATCTCAGTGCAATACAAATATGAAATTATTTTCTCTTACCACTACCTCAAGTCATACTGTGTTGAATTGCTATTTTCTGTCATTTTTATTCAGATAATACAATTTTCCAGTATTTTCTTTTTTCTTTTTTGGCAGTGCTGTACAGCATACAGTATTTTAGTTCCCCAACCAGGGGTTGAACCTGTGCCCTGTGAATTGGGAGTGCAGAATTTAAACCACTGAACCCCCACGAAAGTCACTCCAGTCATTTTTGATCTATTCAGTTTAATATTCCAAGTTCAAACTATTTACATTCTATCTACTTTTCACCCTCTTGAGGCTTGCACTGATATCCTTACTATCTGAGGAAGGGATGAAGAATGATTCTGGTTCTGAGATACCTCCTTTATCTTTTTTATTGAAAGTGTACTTCCTATGTGTATTAAGAGATATTATATTCTGATGATACACATTTATTGAAAAGTGAAAATTCTCCCACATATTTGCCTTTTAAAGGATTTTAACTATGAAGTGAAAGTCTTTTATGTACATATATATATGTGTGTGTATATAATTTATTACATACATGGTAGAAGTAGTATAATCTATTATATAATTTATAATTTATTATACAATGGTAGAAGGGCCATTCAAATAAACCTCAATCTCAAATGCATTTATTCCTGGCTCTGGTGTCCACCAGTGGAGGAAGATGAGAAGAAACAAGTCTTTTACTTCTCATCCTTTGCTTTAACTTTTCCCAGTACGTCTACATGATCAAAACCCCTCCTGGGTTTCTCTCTGTACAGTGTATCACACAACAAAATCTGTTTTTCAGCAGTAACTAAACTCATAGGATTTCTAGTTCTCAAAGACTCTACAGTCTTAGTCTAAGGGAAAAAGAATACCCACAGGATTCCAAGAAAATTGCAAAAGCCTAGGGAAAAATATGACATTGGAAAAGATGGACTCTCACCCTGGAATCTGACAAGAAATGTCTGAGTTCAAGAGAACCCTGTGTATTAAGAAATACAATTTAGAACAAATGCCCATGTAATTCTCTGAGAACTGGTGTTATTTTAATTATCTATGATTATGACTAAGAGCTGACTCATTGGAAAAGACCCTGATGCTGGGAAAAATTGAAGGCACAAGGAAAAAGGAGTGGCAGATGATAAGATGGTTAGATAGCATCACTGACTCAATGGATATGAATCTAAGCAAACTCCAGAAGATAGTGGAGGACAGAGGAGCCTGGTTTGCTACAGTCAATGAGGCCACAAAAAGTTGGACATGACTTAGTGACAGAACAACAACAAATGATTCATTCTACATAGTTTGTGAATGTTTACCACACCAATTGATTTTGTATATTAAAACAACTAATAAATTTTAAAAATTACATTTATAGAAAGCACTGAGTGCAAAATGCCATTTTATACCCAAATATCATGCTATATAATAGTTATTGTCCACATAACTAAATATAATATTAATTTATTTCACATCATTGTGACAATAAACAATATAAATAAATGTGTGCCCAAGACATCACATTTACTATTCTAGACCAATTGGCTGTTTCTAGAGCAATGGAACCCCACTCCAGTACTCTTGCCTGGAAAATCCCATGGACGGAGTAGCCTGGTAGGCTGCAGTCCATGGGGTCACTAAGAGTCAGACAGGACTGAGCAACTTCACTTTCACTTTTCACTTTCATGCACTGGAGAAGGAAATGGCAACCCACTCCAGTATTCTTGCCTGGAGAATCCCAGGGACGGGGGAGCCTGGTGGGCTGCCGTCTACGGGGTCGCACAGAGTTGGACACGACTGAAGCGACTTAGCAGTAGCAACAGTAGGAGCAGTGTATAATTATCTCCTCCCAACAAACTTATAAACAACAAAGAAAATGTGTTCCAAATGAAGTAAGGCCACTTATAGAGATTCAGCATCCACAACTCAACATCTATACACTTCATCAGTACTAAAAGGAGAAGGACAAAGTACTTTAAAATTTTGTGTCTATTACAGGTAGGCTGATATCATTTAAATCCTGCAGTTAGATGACTGAGGTCCACATTTTTCTACTAGCTGTTGGCCAGGTAGTTCTCATTTCCTAGATTCTAACTTACTGTGTAGCTCCCACAGGCAATTCAAAAACTACACATTTACTTTCTTTAAGGTTACCCTGCAGAGAAGGCGATGGCACCCCACTCTAGTACTCTTGCCTGGAAAATCCCATGGACGGAGGGGCCTGGTAGGCTGCAGTCCATGGGGTCTCAAAGAGTCAGACACGACTGAGTGACTTCACTTTCACTCTTCACTTTCATGCATTGGAGAAGGAAATGGCAACCCACTCCAGTGTTCTTGCCTGGAGAATCCCAGGGATGGGGGAGCCTGTTGGGCTGCCGTCTATGAGGTTGCACAGAGTCAGACACGACTGAAGCGACTTAGCAGCAGCAGCAGCAGCAAGGTTACCCTGAGCACATCTTTCTGACTTTCTCTTCTGCTACTACTTGGGGAAAACTCTGCTTTTAAAGAGTTCTTACGACTTTGTTAGACTCATCCAGAATTATCTCGGTTTTAAGGTCAATTGGTTAGTAATGTTAATTATTACAGCAACAGCACTTTTGCCACATAAGGTTACATAAGTACGGGACTAACACCAAGCAAACAAAGTCACAAGAACCATCTTAGAATTTTGCCGACCACAATGAAATAGTAAAGCTACTTCATAGCAGGCAGGTATTAAATTTTTTTTGAACACATCTTTTCTCAGAGCAATTCATTCATACCACTGCTTATATTTTCTTGCTTAAAACATATTCTGTTAAAATTTTCTGAAACATTTTCATAAACTGCAGTGATAAAAAGAGCACATGAGGGTTCTTCAGTGGCTAAGAATAGCTGGATGGACTGACAAACTTTGGGATCCTTTCTAGATTTATGTGCTTTGGATATTGATGATTAATATTAAAACATGCATAAGTTATTTCTTATAGGTCATACACAAACTTATTGGTCCAAAGCAGCAAAAACAATATATTTTATACTAGTCAATATGTGACCGAAACTATCTGCCTATTGTGTGAAATAAATGTCAAGCTAACTCTGATCTCTTTTCATATGCAAATATTGCCTTATTTTATGTAGAGGTTCTTCCAAAGCATACAAACAGATGGGTTGATTTAGAAAGCTTTGCCTCATCCAGGAAAATTAGGTTCTATCCAGATGGACATACAAGCTTCAGTGCCAATATTGTACCTTTACCATATGGAGAGAAAAGTTAATGGCAATGGAAACTATGTTCTGCTTCATACTTTAACACAGATAATATTTGATTACTTGTTCATTCTCATTAACTCCTGTCACTAGAGAACTGGGGAATAGGAAATCCTATAAATAAAGTATTAAAAACAGTAATTTTGAGATTCCTAGCCAGTTCATAATTAGAAAATGGCATATTAGTTCTTTATATTTTTTCAAGATTATACAACTTTGAATATGTAAAACAAACTAATCAACTTGTATAAATTATATGGAGAATTCTAATGACTATCAATTTACAAAGTAGAAATACTCACAAACATGACCTACAACTGACAATTGCATAGTTAAGGCACAGTGTCAAAATTCTATAAATATCTTATAACTCATAGTGAATTCCTGGGGGAAATTAAATTATCAATTAGGTCCAGCAATGAGAAAGGTGCACACACTATTTTTTGACTACAAAGGTCACTTTTTAAAGAGGAATGCGTTAAAAATTTTACTTCTTCATGGAAACTTCTATCACCAACATATCAGGCTTTACTAAAGAAAACTATATTTAAATATATATATATGTTAAATGAAAAAGCTAAACATAGTTATACTTAATAAAATATACATATATTTTATTTACATACAGCCAGACACCCTGGAATGTGAAGTCAAGTGGGCCTTAGAAAGCATCATTACAAACAAAGCTAGTGGAGGTGATGGAATTCCAGTTGAGCTATTTCAAATCCTGAAAGATGATGCTGTGAAAGTGCTGCACTTAACATGCCAGCAAACTTAGAAAACTCAGCAGTGGTCATACGAGTGCAAAAGGTCAGTTTTCATTGCAATCCCAAAGAAAGGCAATGTCAAACAATGCTCAAACTACTGCACAATTGTACTCATCTCACATGCTAGTAAAGTAATGCTCAAAATTCTCCAAGCCAGGCTTCAGCAATACGTGAACCGTGAACTTCCTGATGTTCAAGCTGGTTTTAGAAAAGGCAGAGGAACCAGAGATCAAATTGCCAACATCTGCTGGATCATGGAAAAAGCAAGAGAGTTCCAGAAAAACATCTATTTCTGCTTTACTGACTATGCCAAAGCCTTTGACTGTGTGGATCACAATAAACTTCATGGGAAATAGATGGGAAAACAGTGGAAATAGTGTCAGATTTTATTTTTGGGGGCTCCAAAATCACTGCAGATGGTGACTGCATCCATGAAATTAAAAGACACTTACTCCTTGGAAGAAAAGTTATGACCAACCTAGATAGCATATTCAAAAGCAGAGACATTACTTTGCCAACAAAGGTACATCTAGTCAAGGCTATGGTTTTTCCAGTAGTCATGTATGAATGTGAGAGTTGGACTGTGAAGAAGGCTGAGCGCCAAAGAATTGATGCTTTTGAACTGTGGTGTTGGAGATGACTCTTGAGAGTCCCTTGGACTGCAAGGAGATCCAATTAGTCCATCCTAAAGGAGATCAGTCCTGGGTGTTCTTTGGGAAGGAATGATCCTAAAGCTGAAACTCCAGTACTTTGGCCACCTCATGTGAAGTGTTGACTCCTTGGAAAAGACTCTGATGCTGGGAGGGATTGGCGGCAGGAGGAGAAGAAGACGACAGAGGATGAGATGGATGGATGGCATCACCGACTCGATGGACGTGTTTCAGTGAACTCCGGGAGTTGGTGATGGACGGGGAGGCCTGGCATGCTGCAATTCATGGGGTCACAAAGAGTCGCACATGACTGAGCGACTGAACTGACCGAACTGAAATATATATAGATATAAACATAAATATTGGTAATCAGAAGGGCCCCTAAGCAGCTCCATAGAGAAGAAAAGCCACTTTCTTTGTAAATCATTCCAACTGATTCTTTACTACAGGTCGTCTTCATCACAAATATGCCACAATGGTCATAAAGAAACAAAGTCTTGTCACTTACTAAACCAATCCTCAAGTTAAAACACTGCAATTTGGGTTCTTAGCAGTTGGTCATAAACATTTTGGACTCTGTGGGAGAGGGAGAGGGTGGGATGATTTGGGAGAATGGCATTGAAACATGTACACTATCATGTAAGAAACAAATCACTAGTCTAGGTTTGATACAGGATACAGGATGCTTTGGGCTGGTGCACTGGGATGACCCAGAGAGATGATATGGGGAGGATGGTGGGAGGGGGGTTCAGGGTTGGGAACTCATATACACCTGTGGTGGATTCATGTCAATGTATGGCAAAACCAATAAGTATTATAAAGTAAAAAAATAAAATTTAAATTAAAAAAATATAATTTTAAGACAAAATAAAATGTAAATTTTAATGTAAAATGGAATTAATTAACATAATTTCAGGATATTTAATATGGAATATATGACCATATCAGTTTTTCAAGTTTCATAATCAAAAGATTAAAATTATTATTAAAGAGTTGGGAGAGATCAATATCAGGAAAATTACTCATCCCCAAGTATGAAATTATTTCTTCAGTTCAGATCAGTTCAGTTCAGTCACTCAGCTGTGTCTGACTCTTTGTGACCACATGGATTGAAGTAAACCAGGCTTCCCTGTCCATCACCAACTCCCTTTGAGCTTGCTCAAATTTATGTCCATCGAGTCGGTGATGTCATTAAGCTATCTCATCCTCTGTCATCCCCTTCTCCTCCCACCTTCAATCTTTCCCAGCGTCAGTGTCTTTTCAAATGAGTCATATCTCCGCATCAGGTGGCCAAAGCATTGGAGCTTCAGCATCAGTATTTCCAATTATTTCCTTAGGATTGGCTGGTTTGACATATTTGCAGTTCAATGAACACTCAAGAGTCTTCTCCTACACCATAATTCAAAAGCATCAATTCTTCACTGTTCAGTGCTCTTTATGGTCCAAATCTCACATCCATACATGACTACTGGAAAAACCATAACTTTGACTAGATGGACCTTTGTCGGCAAGGTAATGTCCCTGCTTTTTAATATGCTGTCCAGGTTGGTCAAAGCTTTTCTTCCAAGGAGCAAGTGTCTTTTAATTTCATGGTTGCAGTCACCATCTGCAGTTATTTTGGAGCCCAAGAAAATAAAGTCTGTCACTATTTCCATTGTTTCCTCATTTATTTGTCATGAAGTGATGGGATCAGATGCCATGATCTTTGGTTTTTTGAATGTTGAGTTTTAAGCCAGCTTTTTCACTCTCCTCTGTCACTTTCATAAAGAGACTCTTCAGTTTGTCTTTGCTTTCCACCATGAGGGTGGTGTCATCTGCATATCTGTGGTTATCAGATATTTCTGCTGGCAATCTTGATTCCAGTTTTTGCTTCATTCAGCCTGGGATTTTACATAATATATTCTGCATATAAATTAGATAACCAGGGTGACAATATGCAGCCTTGACATACTCCTTTTCCAATTTTGAACCAGTCCTTTGTTCCATGTCCAATCCTAACTGTTTCTTCTTGACCCGCATACAGATTTCTCAGGAGGCAGTTAAGGTGGTCTGGTATTCCCATCTCTTTCAGAATTTTCCACAGTTTATTGTGATCCACACAGTCAAAGGCTTTGGCAAAGTCAATGAAGCAGAAATAGATGAGTTTCTGGAATTCTCTTGGTTATTCTATGATTCAGCTGATGTTGGCAATTTGATCTCTGGTTCCTCTGCCTTTTCTAAACCCAGATTGAACATGTGGAAATTCTTGGTTGATTTACTGTTCAAACCTAGCTTGGAGAATTTTGAGCATTACTTTGCTAGCGTGGGAGATGAGTGCAATTGTGCAGTAGTTTGAACATTCTTTGGTATTGCTTTTCTTTTGGATTAAAATGAAAAATGACCTTTTCCAGTCCTCTGGCCACTGCTTAGTTTTCCAAATTTGATGTCATATTGAGTGCATCACTTTAACAGCATCATCTTTTAGGATCTGAAATAGCTCAGCTGGAATTCCATCACCTCTACTAGTTTTATTTGTAGTGATGCTTCCTAAAGCCCACTTGACTTCACATTCCAGGATGTCTGGCTCTAGGTGAGTGATCACACCATCGTGTTTATCTTGGTCATTAAGGTCTTTTTTTGTATAGCTCTGTGTATTCTTGCCACGTCTTCTTAATATCTTCTGCTTCTGTTAGTTCCATTCCATTTCTGTCCTTTATTTTTCCCATCCTTGCATGAAATCTCCCCTTGGTATCTCTGATTTCTTGAAGAGATCTCTAGTTTTTCCCATTCTATTGTTTTCCTCTATTTCTTTGCATTGATCACTGAGGAAGGCTTGTTTTCTTTCCTTGCTATTCTTTGGAACTCAGAATATATGAGGTTCTTTATAATTTCTCTTTGTTAAATTTTTCATTTTGTTAATTTTTCCCTCTTTTCATCAATCTTTTTCTGTGTTTTCTTGTAGCTCACTAAAACACTATCTTGAATTCTTTATTAGGAAAGTCAGATATCTTTACTTTTTATGTATCTGTTATTGGAAAATTATTATGTTCTTTGATGGTGTCATATTTTCTTGACTTTTCTTGTTCCCTGGAGTCTCGCATTACAATGTTCAATTTTGAAGAAGTAGTCACATTCTCCTCTCTTTGCTGACTGGCTTCAGGAGATGAATGTCTTCTGTTAGTCCTGTTAGAAATCCTTAGACTTTATCAGACCTTTCCTGTGGATGTGTCTGCTCTACATTTCTTATTCCATCTGTAGGAAGGAATTCTTAATATTGCATATTCTTTCTTAATCCTGCATATATGGCTATTGCTAAAAGCTTCTCATTTGCTCTCCCTAGGGTAGTGTTGAAAGCTGGTTTGTGTGCCCTCCTTCAATCCCACATGCAGATCTGGTTTCTGCATATGCTCACTAAGCCATCTACAAAGGCTTGTTCTTGGCACTCTTGGAGGTGAATATAGGGAAGTGGCCACTGGGTGAGTGGGGATTTGTGGGTAAGGTACCCCAAAGTGTTGGAGGTACTGCGGGTCTGCTGGGGAGATTCATAATGTGTACCCACTCCAGGCTTCCTGAAGGAGTCCACAAAGCAGCTTGCAGGGTCCATGCACATTTGATGCCCTCAGAGTGCCCTGGTTGCTTTTCTCCCAACTGCTTACCAATCTCCCATTTGTGCCACACACCTTAGTATTCTGTATGGGGTTAGAAAGAAGTGGATCTCTTTGGCATCACTTTGTATAGCTAGGGAAGCCAAACACACATTCATGTCCTTTCTCATGGAAGAAATCATGACCTGAGAAGATCTCGCTTGGCACTGAGTTATGCTGCCTTGTGGGAGGGGTGATGCATATAAAATAAAACTTTCCTCTTACTCTTTCCGGTGCCTCCAATCTTGAATTTGTTTCTCCAGTAGTATGGTTTAATTTCTCTCATGGATTCTCAAATGTCTTTTTCAGCAATTATTAACTGATAAAAACCAAAGACCATTGGTTTTTACATAGTTACTAAGTGGGAAAGTTGGAAACTGATTTTAATTCTGTCTGGCTTGAAAGACTAAGCTATTTCAAAAACTTTTTTCAAAATTATGTAATACAAATTAGCATATGTGTTATCCCCATATTCAGACACATTATGTGATTGTCCTAATATAATCAAATCTTTTCAGGATTCTGTTTGTGCAGGTTAGATATTATCTAGGGGTATCATTTTCTAAGCTTAATCTAGCCAGCATTCTGGCCATCTGACTGACAATTTTTTATAATAGATAAGGTGAATGAAAGATATTTTGCTTTTAGATAAAGATGAAAACTTCAGAACTGAAAGTTTAAAAAAACAGGTTTGGGAATTATCTAGACATATGTTCCTTGATTTGTTGTCTCCATTAAATAATCCTGTTTTTCTATTTGCTAAAAATGTCAAAAGCATTAAGTTTAGTTGTAGCCCATCCTATGCTATTTTGCATGGAAAGTGTTTTTATTTTAATTTTTAAGTCATAAGAAGATAATTATAGAACTTCAATGGAAATATCTAAATCAAAATATTGAGGCACTAGCCCTTTTTTGAAATTTATCAGGTTGTTCATATTTATGTGGACAAACATTATCCAAAGCTCTAGATGAATAGGGGCTTTCACGATGGCTCAGCAGGTAAAGAATTTGCCTGCAATGCAGAAGATACAAGAGATGCTGGTTTGATCTCTGGGTCAGGAAGATCCCCTGGAGGAGGAAATGACAACCCACTCGAGTATTCTTACCTGAAAAATCCCATAAACAGAGGAGCCTGATGGGCTACAGTACAAAAGGTCACAAAGTGTTGGAAGTGACTGAGTATACACACACACACACACACACACACACACACACACATACACACACAAAATAGATGAACAGACTCTATCAAAAATATCTTTGCTTTTCTTTAAAAAATGAAAGAATACTACACATTTCTTTAAGAGACACTGATTTTTTCTACATAAGAAATTACTACATTTTACCAGAGAGAAAAAAAGACAAAAAGATATAGGAAAGGGTATAAACCAAAAACATTCCCCCGATCTTCAATTTGGTACAGACAAAGAGCCAAATGAGTATACTACCCAAATCAATCTATAGATTCAATGCAACGCCTATCAAGCCACAAATGGTATTTTTCACAGAGCTAGAACAAATAATTTCACTGTTTGTATGGAAATACAAAAAACCTCGAATAGCCAAAGCAATCTTGAGAAAGAAGAATGGAACTGGAGGAATCAACATGCCTGACTTCAGGCTGTAGTACAAAGCTACAGTCATCAAGACAGTATGGTACTGGCTACTACCCAAAGCAATCTACAGATTCAATGCAATCCCTATCAAGCTACCAGCGGTATTTTTCACAGAACTAGAACAAATAATTTCAAGATTTGTATGGAAATACAAAAAACCTCGAATAGCCAAAGCAATCTTGAGAAAGAAGAATGGAACTGGAGGAATCAACATGCCTGACTTCAGGCTGTAGTACAAAGCTACAGTCATCAAGACAGTATGGTACTGGCACAAAGACAGAAACATAGATTAATGGAACAAAATAGAAAGCCAAGAGATAAATCCACACAGCTATGGACACCTTATCTTGTCATGAAAAGATGCTCAACATCACTCATTATCAGAGAAATGCAAATCAAAACCACAAGGAGGTACCATTTCATGCCAGTCAGAATGGCTGCTATTCAGAAGTCTACAAACAATAAATGGTGGAGAGGGTGTGGAGAAAACAGAACCCTCTTACACGGTTGGTAGGAATGCAAACTAGTACAGCCATTATGAACAGTGTGGAGATTCCTTAAAAAACTGGAAATAGAATTGCCATATGACCCAGCAATCCCACTGGTGGGCATACACACCGAGGTCAATAAATGGTGGAGAGGGTGTGGAGAAAACAGAACCCTCTTACACGGTTGGTAGGAATGCAAACTAGTACAGCCATTATGAACAGTGTGGAGATTCCTTAAAAAACTGGAAATAGAATTGCCATATGACCCAGCAATCCCACTGGTGGACATACACACCAAGGAAACCAGAATTGAAAGAGACACGTGTACCCCAATGTTCATCACAGCACTGTTTATAATAGCCAGGACATGGAAGCAACCTAGATGTCCATCAGCAGACAAACGGATAAGAAAGCTGTTGTACATATACACAATGGAATATTACTCAGCCATTAAAAAGAACTCATTTGAATCAGTTCTAATGAGGTGAATAAAACTGGAGCCTATTATACAGAGTGGAGTAAGCCAGAAAGAAAAACACCAATACAGTATACTAACACATATATATGGAATTTAGAAAGATGGTAATGATAACCCTATATACAAGATGGCAAAAGAGACACAGATGTATAGAACAGTCTTTTAGACTCTGTGGGAGAAGGCAAGGGTGCGATGACTTGAGAGAATAGCATTGAAACATGTATATTATCATGTGTGAAACAGAAAGCCAGTCCAGGTTCGTTGCATGAGACATGATTACACTTACAATATGAGAAAAATAGCATTTAGGAAGAATACAGTCAAGGTTTTGTGCATTTTCCTTAAAGACAAAGTGTTTATATTTTCATTATGCACTGTTTACTTTGAGTAAAAGAGACCTGAGTGAGTGAGCGATTGAAGTCCTACCTGTTTTTGTGGCTGCACAGCACAATAGGAAACTAAAATACCAAGAGAACCTGAGGAGGAAAAAAAAAAAAGAGCATTTAAATAAGAGTAGTGCAAAGATTAGATGAGCAGTGGTAAGACCACATACAGACATACACATACCAAAAGGATGTATAACATGATAGAGAAATAAAGTCAATTCAAAAACCAATTAGAAGAAATGTAAAAGAATAGCAAAGTAACAACAACAACAAAGCCAAAAACAGCAAGGCAAGATTTTTCTCTCTCTAGCAATAATCATCAGTATGTTTGAAACTAGAGAAAACACTCTTCTGCCAGTTTTGCAATTCTGAAGTTTTAAAATTTCCCATAAAACTAAGCATTCAATGCACAAGACAAATAAGAAAATTTGTGGTTTCAAATTCAAAGAAAAGCCAAAAAGAGCATCTCTTACTTTAAAAATACTCATCTTTGAAATTTGAGCAGGATAGGTAAGTCATTTTACCTCTCTCACTTAGAGATTTTTTTATTAGAATTTTCAATTTTCTGATCCTCTGCCCAGAAAAATAGACTGCTGCTAGTGGAAAGCATTGTCAAACACAGAATGGTGCTTTAAATCCTTCTGATGCTTATAACAGATGACCCAAATATATTTTGCAGACACACTTTTATCTGTTTATAATTGTAATTGAAAATTGCAATGAGTTACTTAAAAGCAGCCCACTGAATGCAACTTATCTTAAAACAGAACTAGTAACATTAAATGGACAATTTTAAACTTTAGAGCTATTATCAGCCTTTAGCCTTATACACAATATACACAGAATTAGTAGCCAGAATATATTGAATATTTATTTAAGAATAAAGTCACTATCACCTATTATGTGGCAGAATTGCAATAGCTACTGAGGCAAAATGAATGATTATAAACACAATCCTTGCTTTCCAGGCATTTAAAATCTAATTATTTTATCTTCACTGAAAAGTAGTATATTCTTTCTCTCTCTCAACTCTATAGATTGTGAAATGGAAACAAACTGAAAAGGAGAAATGATAATGCTTTGTTGCTTACATTTGGAAATGATTTATGAATTCTTAGTTGTTGTAGCTGGTACATCTCTGATTATTTTAAAGAGTTAAAAATACAGACATATGGATTCTAAAAACACCACACTGTAGTCTGAGCACTGACTCAGTCACAAAGTGAAATTAAATACTAATTGTTACTATTCGGTGATTCAGAGCATGTTATTCAACTTCTCTAAACCTCAGTTCCCTTGAATGTGAAATAGAGATTTTTATTAATACTGGTGTCATGGAATTGTCCCTAATACTGCTTAAGATACTGTATGTAAAACATCTGTCACAGGGTCTTTAACATATTAGGTGCTTAGTAAATACTTGTGGTGTGAATGGTAGCTATTTTAAACTATGAATGCAAATCTCTAATATAAATGCCGATAAATAAAGATTTGTCTGATATGTTCAAATTTTAGAGTTAATTTTATTCATTTGATAGACTTACTCCGCTTAAGAAAAACTGTGTATGTTTGGGGAAAAAACGGTGAACTGGATTTAAAACAAATTTCTCTATGTCAAGAATATTAAATATGTCTACATTTTGAATGGTCAGTGTCAAGTTTATTTCTACTAACTTAAATTGTTATCTCAGAGACCAAACTTTCTCTGAATATATTGATTCTCATTAAACAGGTTAACAAAATAGTTTATTTGAAAATCTAGTCCCTACAAAGTAGCACTTCAACATATCAACTATAATTTTTAATGTTCATAGTTAAAAGTACAAGTTTGAAAAGCCATCTAACAAATATAAAATATGTATAATATAATGTAGAGAAATATAC
>SJYT01057956.1:0-38813 GCA_006410635.1 Cephalophus harveyi | reverse complement strand
AATATAAGAATGAATTAATGTATACCTGTCTCTTATACACATCTAGATGTGTATAAGAGACAGATATATATGTGTGTGTGTGTGCATATATATATATATATATATATATAATTACAGGCTATTACAAGATATTGAGTATAGTTCCCTGTGCTATACAGTAGGTCCTTGCTGATTATCTATTTTGTATCTAGTATTGTATATTTGTTAATCCCAACCTCCTAAATTATTCCATCTCCATTTTCCCCTTTGGTAATCATCAATTTGTTTTCTACCTCTGTGAGTTTNTATAATTACAGGCTATTACAAGATATTGAGTATAGTTCCCTGTGCTATACAGTAGGTCCTTGCTGATTATCTATTTTGTATCTAGTATTGTATATTTGTTAATCCCAACCTCCTAAATTATCCCATCTCCATTTTCCCCTTTGGTAATCATCAATTTGTTTTCTACCTCTGTGAGTTTATTTCTTTTCTGTAAATAAGTTCATTTGTATCATTCTTTTTTTAAAAAAAATTTTTACTTTATTTTACTTTACAATACCGCATTGGTTTTGCCATACATTGACACGAATCCACCACGGGTGTATACGAGCTCCCAATTCCACATATAAGCGATATATATTTGTCTTTCTCTGTCTGACTTACTTCACTTAGTATGATAATCTTGATTATGCACATATTCCATATCCTTTTTAACCATTGATCTGTTGATGGACAGGTTGCTTCCATGTCTTGCTTACCGTAAATAGCATTGCTATGAACATTAGGGTATATGCAAATTAGAGTTTTTCTGGATATATGCCCACGAGTGGGATTGCTGGATTGTATGGTAACTCTNTATCCTTTTTAACCATTGATCTGTTGATGGACAGGTTGCTTCCATGTCTTGCTTACCGTAAATAGCATTGCTATGAACATTAGGGTATATGCAAATTAGAGTTTTTCTGGATATATGCCCACGAGTGGGATTGCTGGATTGTATGGTAACTCTATTTTTAGTTGTTGTAAGGAACCTATATACTGTTCTCCATGGTGGCTGCGTCAATTTACATTCTTAGCAACAGTGTAGGAGGTTTCCTTTTCCTCCATGCCTTCTTCAGCATTTATTATTTGTAGACTTTTTGATAATGGCATGAGGTGATACTTCATTTTAGCCTCGCTTTGCATTTCCTTAATAATTAGTGATACTGAGCATCTTTTCCTGTGCCTGTTGGCTGTCTGTATTTCTTCTTTGGAGAGATGTCTATTTCGATATCCTGACCATTTTTTAAATTGTTTTTTCTTGAGCTGTTTGTATATTTTGGAAATTAATTTCTGTCTTGTTACCCTCTTTACTGTCAAATGATGTCTATACATCAGCAAACCAAAATTCTAACTTGGTAAAGATCATTGCTTTCATAGCTGGAAGAACCTGTACTTTCACAGATTCTGAGAGAAGACAGAAAGCATAGATGTTTTTCAGGTACCATTAGGTATGGATCAGTGAAATCCTAGGATGCTCTGTGAAACTGCACTGGAGCTGCCAAAAGTGCTAAGACAAATAGGCCCCCTATAGAAGATATATTGCATACATAAATAAAAAATGGTGTGCTAGTTCCTGCTGATTTTTCCATCACAAATAGATAAATGTAGTTAAAAAGAGCTCCCTAGAGTCTACTAGATCTTTTTAACTCAAGGATGAACACAAGGGCTGGAAATAAAATACTATTACCTAAGTGCATTTTTTCTTTAGTTCCTTTCAAGACATTTTTTTGTGTGTCTTTAGAAAGAAAAGTATCATTATAGTATATATTTCTCTCATTTGTCTGGTACATGCTATGTTTCTAGTGTATATGAAATTGTTCTCACCATCAATTTTACAAACTGATCCATTAGATCTATGTTCTCTTAAGATTCTATTGATATGCATTCAAGCATATCTTATTCTTATTCTATCCTCCATGTGTCTTAATGTCCTCTTTCATATAGCCTTCTGTCCACTAATTCTCCATTCAACTATGTTTAATCTGGGGATTAATCTACCTAGTGACTTTCTTATTCCACATAATGCTTTTCATTTCAGAAGTAAATAACTTTTCTGTCTGCTTATTTTGATAGTTCTTTGACAACTCCTTAATGTTTTAGCGAATTCTGTATTTTTTAAAATTGCATATTGTACATTTTTTACCTGATTATTGCAACTTCTATAGGACATGGAGGAATTGCGTGTTGCTTTTGGATTCTATTAACTCTTGTCACTGTGGTTTGTTTTGTACTATTTTTATAGTCTATTTTGGTGAGCTTATTTTTTCCTCTTATTTTATGGAAGTCTTGATGGATTAACTTTGAATAAGGTGTTTTTTTGTTTGTTTTCTTTTCTTTTTCTATTCTGAATCTGCCTGCAATAAGGAGACCTGGGTTCAAAACCTGGGTCTGGAAGATCCCCTGGAGAAGGAAATGGCAAACCACTCTAGTATTCTTGCCTGGAGAATTCTATGCACAGAGGAGCCTGGAGGGCTACAATTCATGGGGTTGCAAATAGTCGGACAGGATTGAGTGACTAACATTTGGCAGGATTAACTTTGAATATGGGATGTTTTCCTATTCTGCTAGTGTTTTAAGAGTACCCCTAACCAAGGACCATTTCAGCATCCTTTGAGGATTTAGGTTCAGAGAAGGAATTAAATACCCAGCTTCCTCACTTTTATTTTCATTCAAAATTCAGAATACACAAGAGGAATCTAACCCCATTCTTTTAGCTATCAGCTCATTTAGGCAAGTGTCCTAATGTTCTAGATTCCTACTTTTGTGATCTAACTTCCCAGCTTCTGAAGCCTAGGGGACCAACAAAGCCCATCTCCTGCCTTTAAGTACAGCCTTTGTTCACTGTGGGCCTAATCATGGTTTATTTTATATTTTGAGAGACTGGATGAATAAACAATGACCAGATAATATATAAAATTAAAACTCTGACCCATAACCTATATCAGCTTGTATAGGAAACCAACCCTTCCAGTCCAGGAAGCCAAGATGTTACACATTAGACTTACAGGACACCAGGAGGTAAGTAACAAACTAGGAAGACAAAAATTCTCTAATAATTGGTCCCAAATGATTAGGAATTGACAAATAACTTGTTGCTTATCTAATTTTTGTCTGTGCTTCCAAATTAGGGGAAGAGAAAGACAATTATGTACTCTTAATCAATCACATAGGATGCCCCACTTCTAGTTAGCCTGCTTAAAGTTTCCTCTGTGCCAACAGCCTTCAATCAGGTCATGCCTAAAGCCACCCATCCTTCCCTCCTATAAAGCTTTCTCACTCCTCTGCTTGCCTTTCAGTCTCTACTGAAACATAAGTAATGGAGGTGGATTCTTTACCATTGCAAGCTCTGAATAAATAATCTTTGCTTTCCTCATTGGTTGGTTTTCAATTATTTCCATAATTTGCTATAATAGGACTATTTGTTGAGTTCATCCTTACCTTAAAAAAAATGAACAGGACTCCAAAAACTGTGTTTGATCTAAGATATAGTTGTTATGAAATGGTAAGTTTTCTTAGAACTCATGCTCACTTATGGCATTAGAACTGGAAATAACTTGCAGATAATGTTACTGAACTCATCTCTTAGGGCATGGATTTTGCAGGACAATATAGAAGCAGAAGAAGATAAATGACTCCCCACATCCCCTCAATTTTTCCAATTGTTTCTTTGCTCTTTCTCCATTGTAATTTCATTTAGATATTGCTTCTAAAGCTTCATTTTAATTTTGAATATTTTTAACAACTCTACTTCAGCCTGATATACTTTTACATAAGAAGATCTGATGGACAAAAGTATCTAGATGTTAAATTAGCTTTTCCTGGGTGAGTCCTTCTAAATGCCACAAAAGTATGCATTTTCCCTCACAACTAGTCACAAAATTTCTTAAACCTATCTGGCAGTTGACAGAGAGGGACTGTAATCTCGCCTTTTCTGCTTAGTACCTTACTATTTCAGCTGAACACTAAAGGGCAAAGCCACCTTCTGAGACAATTTTACTGCATACCAATAATTAAACCAGCCTACTCAGGGAGGTATTTTCCCACATAAGTATTTTGATAGCTACCATTGCAGATTTATAAATGCTCATACTATCTTCATGTTGTAAAACTTGCCCAGAATTTTAAGTTTGCTGTACAGAGATGTAAATTGACAGTCCATATTATCTTTTTCTTAACTGCTCTCATTTTTCACTGCACTTTTATTCATAGTTCTCATCTTTTCCTCTAGCCTCATACTTCATTGGTTATACAAAAAAATAAGGCATATCTTTTCAACCATGAAGGCATTTTCTCAAAACAATGAAATGCCTAGTCCTTAGTGATAGAAAATGAATCTCCCTTCTCTTATGCGAAATGAACTTTTTCAGTATGTTTTAGCTTTTATATATGACTGGTAGAGGTCCTTTTGCAGATGGGAATATAAGAATGAATTAATGTATACTGCTACTACTAAGTCACTTCAGTCGTGTCCGACTCTGTGCAACCCCAGAGACAGCAGCCCACCAGGCTCCCCCGTCCCTGTGATTCTCCAGGCAAGAACACTGAAGTGGGTTGCCACTGCTTTCTCCAATGCATGAAAGTGAAAAGTGAAAGTGAAGTCGCTTATTAGTGTCCAACTCCTAGTGACCCCATGGACTGCAGCCTACCAGGCTCCTCCATCCATGGGATTTGCCAGGCAAGAGCACTGAAGTGGGTTGCCAATGTGTATGTTCTATTAATATTTCTGAAATTATTATTGTTTAGATTCTAAGTAGTATCCAACTCATTTGTGGTCCCATGGACTGTAGCCCGCCAGGCTCTTCTGTCCACAAGATTTATCAGGCAAGAATACTGGAGTGGGTTGCCATTTCCTTCTCCAGGGAATCTTTCTGACCCAGGGATCAAACACATGTCTCCTGCTTGGCAGATGGATTCTTTACCACTGAGCCACCTGGGAAGCCCTTTCAAATTATACATTATCACAAAACTAAAATTATACCGTGTGGGTGTTACATTTAATCATTTTGGAAAGGTAATTTGAAGTATCAAAAATTAGATTAATTTCAATATTTTTAAAGAGCATCTAGGGATGGAGGGATGAAAACTGATTGAGATAAAACCAAATTTGGTAAAATCCAGGTCATTACTTATGATGAAAAAACATTATTTGTTTTCTATGTTCTACTTAGGACTTCTAGAGAAATGTTAGAAAGGTGTTTTATTTATTCTTTAAATAATGGAGCTCTCTCTTTGTCTCTTTTTCTTTCTCTGTATCTGTGATTCTTCACAAAATTCTTTAAAAAATTATATTTTATTCATCTAATATATACTTGGAATATTCTTGATCACACAGAACATATAATAATAGAGTAAGTACAAAGTAGAACTATGATATGAAAGAAATCTATCATCCTAAAAGTCACAGAGACAATGGTTAACACTGTTACTTTAACACAGATTTGAGATTTCAAAGATCACACATTATAAGGTAGCCTTGTACACTGCAGTAGACTGAAAATGCACTCCTCTCCCCCTCCCAGAAAAGAATCTACTCATATCCTATTTCCCTGGAATGTGTGAAAGTTACCTTATACGGAAAAAAGAGACTTTTACAAATATGATGAATTTTATCATCTTGATGTAGGTAAAATCCCCTGTATTTTCTAGGTAAGCCCTAAATACAACCTCACATGTTTTCACAAGAGTGAGGCAAAGGAAGATTTTACATACACAAAACAGGAGAAGGCAATGTACCAGCAGAGGCAAAGAAAAGTAATACAGTCACCAGAAACTAGAAACGGTAATTAATGGATTCTGCCCAAGAATCTCTGGAGGAAGAATGGCATTTTAGACTTCTGGCCTATAGACTGGTGAGACCACAGACTTTATATTTTTAAGCCACCAAATAATGTGTAATAGCAATCACAGGAAACTAGTATACAAATACACATACACACACACATAACTAAAACATAAATGGCTGCTATATTTAAGATATGACAGTCAGAGAAGCACAGTATCAAATGCTCTTTATGACTGTTAATGCATAAAAGTAATTTTTAAATTATAAATTTTTGAAAATTAATCAAGAAAATTATGTGAGTCAAGAAATGGGCTGGTTCATAAAAAATGAATACATGTTTTATCACTGACATTTCCTTTTAGAAAACTAACTTTTAAGGCTACTTGCATTATTTGCTCACTGTTTTTTTCTGGGAGAAAATGACATAAAATCAATGAAGTGTTTGTTTTAGTTGCCAAAAGCCTAATGTTAGGGAATAAAATCTACTAAGCATGAAGCTGATTCTTTCCACAATGAGGAGCTTTTATTTATCAGCCATGTTATGTTACTATGAAAGGGAAACCCCTTCTATAGGAAGAAAACAATGGGATTCTGTTTGTTTCTAAGTACCCACTGATATGAAAACAGTCAAATATAGAAGGCTAAATACTGTTCTTGCAAGAAACATGTAGACAGGGTATTTTGATAAATTAACAGTCAAGTAAAACAATTATGAAAACTAAGATTTTCACCCTTATCTTTTTGCCAAAATTTTATAAATATAATTCAGTTACTTCAAACCAAGTCTTAAATTTTATATTTCTTTCATGAAAGAGAAATATAAATATTTCAAAATATTTATATTAATATAAAAACCTTGAATATTCATTATGTTTGGTTATATATTGAGACATACTAAATATAACTTACCAAGATAACAGAGCATCAATAAATATGTCTATTTGCAATGGATATCACAGGAGGAAATAAAAAGCAAATTATGTTTTAAACTTCAATACATCTCTGAAGATTTTTAAGCAGTAATAAAAAGGCAGAAAAGCAGCAGAAAAAAATCTAAAAACTTAGAAAACAGTCCCCAAGACCACCTTCACTTCTGACACCAATTGCAAGTCCAGGTATTCCAAACACAACTCTCAGGTTTGAGAATTTTCTAGAAGGATTCACGGAGTGCACTGAAAGCTATCGTACTCATGTAATTGGTTACAGACTAAAATAACCCAAAGAAAGAAGTATATGGGGCAAAGTCTAGAAAAGTTCCACATGTGGCACTTCTGTTTATCTTTTCCCACTGGGGTCATGGACAATGCTAATCTCCCATCAGTGCTGTGTGACAATACATATGGACTACTGTCAAGCAATTAAGTATACTAGAATCTTGTGTTCTACTGGGGCTTGGTCTCCTAAACCTGACTGGCCATTCACATGGTTGACCTCAGTCTTTAGCCATCATCCTAAAACACATTGTTAGACTATGTGACCTGGGCCAAAGACCCCAAGTAAACAAAATTTAAATGTGAATATATCCTCAAATCATCTCTATCTTAAGAGTATTAATGAATGGATCAATATGGTCCATGTGTGTGTGCTCAGTTGTGTCTGACTCTTTGGGACCCCAGGCATTCTTATTAAGGCATACCATTCCAAGGATTTAGCAATTCCCTTCCAGGAGCCAAGATAAGTCCTCTCTTTGGATAAGGTTAATTTTTTACAACACATTTAAATTTTCTAATATTATAAGATTTCTTTATTTTGATTGTTGCAAAACAAGTCAAATTCCAGCTGTATTAATTTTATGTAACCTTATTCTCTTCTTCCTTCCTGCTCCTCTAAGAGCCAATAGATATGAAATTCAGAATGGAACACTTGTTTCTAAAGTTTAATACGGGAATTTAAAAACTCATGTATATACTTAAAACTCATGTTTCCCATACATAGTATGTCCCACTCACACTGTGCTAGAAGTTCAATACTTCCACTCAGAGAAAATTAATTTTAACTGATTCGCTTAGATGCAGATTTTCTAATCAGAACTACAATGCCTCAAAACAAAGTTGTTCAATTGTGCATGTTTACATGGTCAACTGTTCAACGACACTGACATTAATGCAATGAGATGAGCATTATTTCAGTTTAAAATAAGTACTTTTTAATATAATCTTTACAATGGACCTTTTAAAAATTAAGCCCAGCTCCAAGTGTAAATATTTTAGAAAACCTAACTTTTCATCAGTCAATGCAGACAAGCTTTTAAAAGTAAAAATAAATAAATAAGCAGTAAGAAGATAAATGATCCAACTACAGGAGCAACAAAAGTAGTCAGACAGAGTATAATTGAGCCCATCTATAAAAACTTCTGGATGAAATACAGATAAGCACAGTTACAACAGAGAAAGTACACTGTATCCAAGTATTTTTGTTTGAGATGATCTGTCAAGGCATAAATATGTCACAACCAAGACTTGGATAGAAAGTGTTAGATGATTTATTTTACAATTATAAACTCAATTCTAAGTTTGAAAACTGGAATGATTCATGAAACATACTGTTCTTTCTATAATGAGTATTATATTGATAAAATTTTGATGTTGGGCAGCACTTTTTCTATATGATCAAAATCATCTCCTTTTCACTTTGAATACTTCTAAGCCTCAGACAAAGATTACATGAATCAATAACGGCCACGGTATGCTACATTCTCAGTTGATTTTGTGGATAAGTTTACAAGAAAAAGGAGAATCATTTGACTCCTTTGAATGTTAACTGTTCTGTTTTTTGTTGCCTAAAATAGAATAGGTGGCCCTGATAGCTTGTGCTGGGAGGAAAATATAAACAATTCCTCTCTTTCATATAAATTAAAAAAGTGTTTATATTCCATATGAATGATTAAAATTCATCTTACAAACTGTCAACTTTTTTGCTATCAAAATTGTTTTCAATTTTCTCTATTTTTGAAAGAAATATAACTGATGATTAAGATCAGCACTATCACAGTAATATTATTTGGCATGTGCTGTAGGTCAGACCTCTGTTCTAAGTACATTACATGTATTATCTTTTCTAATTCTCATGACAGTCCTGTGATAATACATTATTCTTATTTTACAGATATTTAAATTGAACTTAAAGTTTAATTACACTTTCCTATGTTTCCTATCTAGTAAATGGTGGCCCCAAGGGCTTCCCAGTTGGTGCTAGTGCTAAAGAACTCGCGTGCCAATGCAGAAAACAGTGATTTGGGTTTGATCTCTGGGTCAGGAAGATCCCCTGGAGGAAGGCATAGCAACCCACTCCCGTATTCTTATCTCGAGAATCCCATCAACAGAGAAACCTGATGGACTACAGTCAATGGGGTCGCAAAGAGTTGGACGTGACTGAGCACACATACACACAAAGGCATATTAAGATAACTCAATGTTAGTGATTAATAATTCATTTAGTTACTAAATATTTATCAAAACCATACTATGGAGCTGGTTTACTTCTAGAGTCTTGACATCTACCATTGAGAAAGATTCACACATGTGCACTGAAAGATACATATGGATGTTAACTGCAGCATCATTTACAGTACATGAAGTCTCTGTCACAGCTATTCAACTTTACCACTGCAGCATGAAAAATGCCACAGACAATACATAAATGAATAAGCATAGCATGTTACAAAATACCTCTACCTAAAAAAAAAAACAAACAAAAAAGCTGTAGATTGGGCTGGGCTTGTTGGCCATGGTTGTTAACTCTGCTCTAAGTTGGCAGAGCTGGGATCCAAATTTAGAGTCTAGTTCCAGAGTCCTGCTTTTAACACTCAACACTTTTATGAAGGATCATATTTATTATGTTCAAAGTGTTTTTTCTCTTTCAGTTCTTCTCCTTTTAACTTTGGCTTTGTAAGACTTAAGTGTTTTCATTCATCAATAAACACTTTCTTTTTTCTTCTTAAAAATATGTATAGTTGTAAGTAATCAAAGGCGATGGACACAACTAATATTTCTGGAATAAAAAGAAATCTAGAGTATGTCACAAGCTATTAAATTTTTAACTACTCAGGTGCAGTAACTTGCATTATCACCTAGCCAGTTTTTCTCAGTACCTTTAAATGGTGCCAACGGAACTGTTAGCTTTGTCTAAAAATGCTCATTTGCTAACCAGTGATGACAATTACCTGTCCCCTCCTCTTTCATAGACTTTTGATCTCTAAACCAAAAATGCTGTCAGCCAGAGTTACAGGCATCCTCATTTGAGGCAAGGACATCATATCCATGATTATACTGAGCAGCTTTTATGCCAGCAAACCAAGCCCATGACACAGAAAGTAAACAACACAGGAAGGTGCCCAACAGGCAGCAAAGTCAAAGGATGGCTGCCAAGTGATGGTTGCTTGATCAAAGGCAATGGGCCAGTCTCTCAGGATCAGGCTTGGTTTAAATGATTAAATTGTTGGATTGGAAAGTCTCACTGGGACTCCAGCTACAAATTCTGTGGCCCAGAGAGATCCCACAGACTGACACAGCTGCTGCTTTTGCTATAAACCTTTATGCCAGCAACATACAGCCTGATTCACTTTTCTTTCCTTAGCTTCCTAACTAAGGCTACAAAACATAGAACTTTTTTACACTGTTTCACCAAAACATACTTGGACTAAATTGTTTCTTGTTTATTAAGTGTTATTTTAGGTAATCTCAAGTACTTCTCTTATAATGCATTTAATAGAGTCCTCTCTCTCCCATATGTGGAGGAGAAATGAATTCAGCCCCTCCTAAGCCACTTTATTCACAAAGTTTTTGAGGCTGTACTCTGGGCTCTCCTCCAGGTACCTGGGCCCTTCTGACTGGCATTGGGACAAGAACTTTCCTTCACAGCTCTCCAGCTTTCTAGGGGAGCAAGGGACATCTCAGCTCACATCTTTCCCAAGTTTCACTGCTGTGACAATTCTATCTCCTGCTGTTTTTCTTTTATCTAAGAAAAGACTGTATTTCTGGCCTATAAAACAGCATATCCTTGTATAGTGCTTGGTGGTTTTCAAAGTGTTATCACCTATATTGTCTCATTTCTGCTTTAATTTCTGCTTTTAAATTTAAATGGCCTATGAATTGGAGAGTAATTGTTAGTTTCTTTGTCAAGATGAGGAAAGGAGTTCAAAAGGTAATAGACTTGCTTGAGGATTCATAGCTAACAATGGAAGAGTCACTCTGTGCCCTCAAGGCTGGGGTTTGTACCACTAGACTTCGTCCTCTTTCTCTTGCCCCTAATTGCTTTGTGGAGTTATAGTGTCTCCTTGTCAAGAATATAAATGATCATATATTCTATATCTCACTCTGGCACTTACTTCAGCGAATACATATAGTATGTATTCCCTGGTGGCTCAGACGGTAAAGCGTCTGTCTACAATGCGGGAGACCTGGGTTCGATCTCTGGGTCAAGAAGTTCCCTGGAGAAGGAAAAGGCAACCCACTCTAGTACTCTTGCCTAGAAAATCCCATGGACGGAGGAGCCTGGTGTCCATGGGGTCGCAAAGAGTCGGACACGACTGAGTAACTTCACTTTCACTTTCTATAGTATGTGATCAATAGGCTCCTAGAGAGTGTCTGAATTACTATTTAAGAAATGTCCTACAGTTGAAGAATTTATCTCTGGAAATAAATAAACATAAAATTTGGTTTCAAATGACCTATATGATTTTATTCAACAAAATCCATACTGTCCTCAAGGGGACAAAACTAGTTCTTATGGAAAAGAGCAAAAAGCTTCAGTAGTGCAAGTTTGTTGCTCAACCTTATGTGAAAAAAAAAATCTGATTCGTTTTAATTTTTATCATAGGGGAGAATCTGATTTGAAATTTTCTCTTTTGAAAGATGATAATGAAAAAATCTTAGGAACACAGACTAACAGGAAGCAACAACACTGGTGAAAAAAAAAGCAGCAGGAAGTCATTTTCCTTTTCTTTATAGTAATAAGATCTTACCCTGATATCTCAAAATCAACCTTAGATTTCACTTGTTCATTAGGTGTGTATCAAGCACCTACCAGGTATATTGGTTCCAACTGGTATTCTGGCCAATACATCAACACACTGTATAAAATGAGGAATGATTCAAAGAAGAAAAATGCCCTGCTCTCCACTCTTAAGGAATAAACATAATTTGAAATTGGAGAAAGGAATAGAAAAGGAATTATCAACTATTATGTACATGCAATATGACTGACATTTTATCAAAATAATTTATTTTATACATGAGGAAATTTATGAAGTACACAAAGGTAAAGAAGTCAGCTTCAGGCCAACTCACTCAGTTGTAGGGTGATCAGCTTACCCTAGCTTTCCCAGGAATGTTCCAGCTTTAAATCTGTAAGTCCTATATCCTAGGAATATTCTCAGTGCCAGGTAAACTGAAACAATTGGTCAACTCACAACTAGTTAAGAATCAGAATTGCATTCAAATTATACAAACTGATAAAATGGAAAACAATCTGCTCTGTTGAACATCTTATGCTGTCTCCTTGACTCAGTTTATTTGCCTTTTCCTTAGTCAATCAATTAAAAAAATGTAATAAGTTCAGTTCAGTTGCTCAGTAGTGTCTGACTCTTTGTGACCCCATGGACTGCAGCATACCAGGCTTCCATGTTCATCACCAACTCCTGGAGCCTGCTCAGACTCATGGCCATCAAGTTGGTGATGCCATCCTATCGTCTCATCCTGTGTCATCCTCTTCTCCTTCTGCCTTCAATCTTTCCCAGCATCAGGGTCTTTTTCAATGAATCAGTTTTTTGTATCAGGTAGCCAAAGTATTGGAGTTTCAGCTTCAGCTTCAGCCCTTCCAATGAATATTCAGGACTGATTTCCTTTAGGATGTATTGGTTGAATCTCCTTGCAGTTCAAGGGACTCTCAAGAGTCTTCAACACTACAGTTCAAAAGCATCAACTCTTTGGTGCTCAGCTTTCTTAATGTAATAATGAAACAGAATCTAGTCAACAAATAGGTCACAAAATAGCTTCCCGAAGAATCACTTCTTGGTGATCACTTTTGTTGGTATGTTGAATTTGAGACTGAAAGCAAACCTTGTTGTGTCTTACAGGTAAAATAATACTTGTTTTATAGGTAACATAATACTTGTTATGTCTTATAGCTAATGTGAAAACATCCTATTAAATCTCTCTTGTGTGTAACAAGGGTAGGCTCATGTCAGTTGGTGGGAGAAAGCAGCAGTAGGAAAGAATCCTGCTAATCTACAGTATTAAACAATGGCAGTCAACTAGAAGCCCCATATTCTCATATTACAACACAGTTCCCTTTGTTTTAAGAGCAATCATAATTGTGTAGTGGCCTCACTGAAACCATGATAAATATAGTTGTTCCCTATTAATCAGTATGAACATCTGCAACAATTACTCATGCAAAGAATAATGATTTAGCAGCTGTGCATGCTAGAATAAGAATTGTGTAAGATTTAGGAAGACAGGGATAATACACATATCATTCTGACAAAAGCTCCAGGGTCCATGATTTATGATTTTTACCCTTTAGTAATAAATACAAATTACTGCTTGTGAAGACATAAAACAAAAGTATATTACCTTGAGCAATGTCCATGTCTGTTAATATTTGTTGATGTGCATTTGGTTAATTAATTTAACAAGCAGAAAAAAAATGTTGTTGTTTTTCTAAGTTTCTCTGAAAGTTTCTCATTGGACCTTAAACTCTCACTTACTCAATTGATATTTCTAAAGTAACATGTGACTTCTCTGTACTACTTTAGTTGTCTCCACTTCCTGTTTAGGATTATGTCATGTGGTTGACAGAACAGACTCAAGAGCAGTGCACTTGAATTCCTCTTAGCCTCATGGAAAGTTAGTTATGTGATTCTCTTATCTCCCTTTAACTCCCCAAACTATTTCAAACTAATTTTTTCCCCAATCACTGTCTCTGCAAAATCTCCTTATATCTTAATCTAATGGACAATTTTCGTCCCTCATTTTTTACATAGAAGCATTTGGCAAAACTTGGGCTTCCATGACTCTGTACCAGTTTCTTCATAAATCTCAAACATATATGTTAGGTACAACCAGTGTTCTGCTAAAGAAATGGGGGTGGTTCCTTGAAGTTGTGTTCTTTAACGTGATCTCAGCATCATTTATTCCTGTTTTTCCAAGGCCCATCTAAACAGTGGTACAAGTCTCTTATCTACTGCCAGATTGCTTTCTTCTGCTCTCCACATGTATGCTGCTGCTACCGCTAAGTCGCTTCAGTCGTGTCTGACTCTGTGCGACCCCATAGACGGCAGCCCACTGGGCTCCCCCATTTCTGGGATTCTCCAGGCAAGAATACTGGAGTGGGTTGCCATTTCTTTCTCCAATGCATGAAAGTGAAAAGTGAAAGTGAAGTCGCTCAGTCGTGTCCGACTCTCAGCGACCCCATGGACTGCAGCTCACCAGGCTTCCCCGTCCATTGGATTTTCCAGGCAAGAGTACTGGGGTGGGGTGCCATTGCCTCCACATGTATATTCCATATCAACTTCAAATTCAGTGAATCCAGAAGTAAAACTTCCTAGAACCACACCCCAAGGTAATCACAATTCCTAACATTCAAGTCTTTGCTTGCTACCAATAAAATTTCAAGTGTTACTTCTTCTAATACCTCAACTCCAAAAAGCCTTTGACTCCAATGAGACCTTGAATATTTCCCATTGTTCTCTTCAAAACATACTAATTTCCCCCTTCACACAGGTACTTAATTTCAATGGTCCATCATTACACTCATGCCACTGTATACACCATCCATTTCCCCTGGCTAAATTCAAATACACCTACTCTATCTGAGTCAAGGCATATGAATATATCTTTGGAGAGAATCTAAACCATGAACATAGGTATCATTTTATATTTGTATCCAATAACTTTATAGGCTCATAAATATACCTATTGCATTCACTATCCTAGGAAAATATTTTTACCCTCTAACCAAAACCCTATAAAAATCCTAAAGACTATCACTAGGCTTATGAGTCTTGCTTCCTGCTTATACTCTAATGCTTTTTTCAAGGCATTCAAGAAGATACACTAACGCATATATACGGAATTTAGAAAGATAGTAATGATGACCCTATGTGCAAGACAGCAGAAGAGACAAATGTAAGAACAGAATTTTGGACTCTGTGGGAGAAGGGAAGGCTGGGATGATTTGAGATAATAGCATTGAAACATGTATATTATCAGATGTGAAACAGATCACCAGTCCAGATTCGATGCATGAGACAGGGTGTTCAGGGCTGGTGCACTGGGATGTCCCTGAGGGATGGGATGAGGAGAGATTTGGAAGGGGGTTCAGGATGGGGAACACATCTACACCCATGGCTGATTCATGTCAATGTATGGTAAAAACCACTACAATACTGTAAAGCAATTAGCCTCCAATTAAAATAAATAAAATTTTTAAAAAATGCCAAAAGCAACTTGGTAAAAAAAAAAAAAGAAGATAATTTCCAGAAGTTCCCAAAATTATATCCACTATCCTCTTGGCAACTGAAGCCATAAATTCAGCCTTCTTTATGCTAGTCATGCCATGTTTAACTTTATTTCTAAAGCTGAATGCTCCATTTTTATATAGGACCCATCCCCTACTAAGCACTAAAGGACAGTAACTACCTTCTAACGTTATGTCATATTTTTCTTGCCTATTACTGTATATAATTTTATTCTGTTCATCCCTATATCTGCCTCCAGGCATATAGTAATTTTCTTTGACCTCGGAGATCAGCCCTGGGATTTCTTTGGAGGGAACGATGCTGAAGCTGAAACTCCAGTACTTTGGCCACCTCATGTGAAAAGTTGACTCATTGGAAAAGACTCTGATGCTGGGAGGGATTGGGGGCAGGAGGAGAAGGGGACGACAGAGGATGAGATGGCTGGATGGCATCGCTGACTCGATGGACGTGAGTCTGAGTGAACTCCGGGAGTTGGTGATGGACAGGGAGGCCTGGCTGTGCTGCGATTCATGGGGTCGCAAAGAGTCGGACATGACTGAGGGACTGAACTGAACTGAACTAAACTGAAGTAGCAAAAAAAGAAAAAGAAAAAAAATTCCCCAAGGATTCGCAAGTATTAATTTTCTGCATTTGCTTTTAATTTTTTTTCATTTTCCCAAATCAGGCTTCCATGATTGGTTTAATCTAATTGCTAAACATTACATTATTTAACAATATATAGCATGCGACAGTGGTGCTAAATCTTTCTCTCTTAAATACTCTCTTAACTTTAGTGACGGCTAGGTCTTTTGCAAACTAAAAAAAAATTATGTTTGAATTACTAAGATACACTTTCCTAAAGGAGGATGCAGCCCTGACCAAGAATTCATGGCTTGGCAGGTAGGACATATGTCAGGTTTAGCCTTGAGCTGCAACTTGCCCTTTAGGTAGTCATCCTTTTACTAGACTGAACTTGCTCAACTGTAGCAGGCAGCCCTGAGAATAAAATTCTCTTTAGTTCTCTTTCCACGTTATTGCCAGTGCCATCTCACTTTCCTAATCTCTAAATGTCAGAATGATCCCAAGACTCAAGTTTTAGATGTTTTCCCTATTTATACTAATTACCTAGGTGACATCATTCAGTCTCATAATTCAAATACCATCTAGATACTGACAGCTACAAAATGTATGTCTCCAGGTAAGTACCCTAAAACTTAAAATTGCATATGCAACTGCTTACTTAACATCTTAATTTGGAGAACAAATGCTACACAAATATATTATGTCCAAAGCCAATTCCCAGGTTGTCCTCCCCAAATCAGCTCCTTTCCTATCTCATCTCAGTAATTGGCAACTTGTCTTCCATTTTCTTAGGCCAAACCTTGCCTCCTATATTTCTCTCACAATGTACATCTAATCTATTAATAAAAACTGTTAATTTTACCTTCAGTTAACTCCTGAATTTAACCACTTCTCACCTAACACACTAACCCAAGTCATCATTTTGTGGTAGGAGACTATTAAAAAAAAAATATTCTCTTTTTCTCCCTTCTGCCTTCAGCTTATACAATCCGTCATCAAGACAAAAACCAGAATTTCTGGTTATAATACAATTCATATTACTTCACAGCTCTTCTCAAAATATTTCATGGTTTACCCTTTGACTTAGAGTAAAATCCAAAGACTTTGCCGTGGTTTACAAGGCCATGCCTAGTCCACTAACTGTTCATGGTGCTCTAGTGCTACTAGCTCCCTTTTTATTTCTCAAACATGACAAACACACTTGCATCTCAGCATTTTTGCACTGGCTATTCTGTCTTGAACAGACTCATACACGTGCCCAAATGGCACCTTTTATCTCTTACTTCAAATAAATCTCTGTTCAAATAGCACCTCAGCAGTCTTACCAGTTACTAATATTTAGCCTGCTCCCTACATCCACTTTATGTGTTTTTTTTTTTTTTTACTTTTATTTGTATTCCCCCCTATATAAAACAGTGCCTGATATAATGGAGGCATTCAAGAAACTTTTGTTGGAAGAATGAAAGAAATTGTAGTTGAGGGGTGGTAATGACTCTATAGCCTTAATGACATCTCATCTTTCACAGTGCTTTTTTTCAAAAGCATAACAATGGTACAAATATAAATAGATTATTGATAGAGTAATGAAGATTTTCCAGAAAAATAAATTGCAACATTTTGTCTACGGCTTTTTAGAGACTCTCTGGATCAACAAACATTAGCTGGAAATACATCCTACATAGGACAACTCAGGTATTTCCTTCCCTAGCTAAGATATTTCTCCACTGTCAAGTTCCAACACCACACACATTTTTCCACAACTGAAAATTAAATCCATTTTGACTACTGATGAGTTAAATGACAAATGCGAGGTCCCTTTCCCACTGGATATAAAATATAAGGCCTTTGATTTATTCTGTTTAACTGTTTTCAAAGAATGCATACAGAATAAGGCTTATTTTTTGCTAAATAATATTATAATTCAGCTATGGACAGAAATGATTAATTAAATGATAATGTTTATAGCAAATCATATACAACTGAAGGGATGTACTTATTACACCCTCCTTTGTAAGATGCTACATTGTGCTAATAAACACATACACCTCTTATGTTTCAGGAAAATTCAGAGAAAGGAGAAAAGGAAAGAGAATAATACTTATCATATGACCCGTGAGCAGTATTACTTTATAATGACTAGAAAATTATTTTGCTTCAAATATCACAGGCAACTGCTGTTCCAAAAAGCTTTATTCAACAATAAAGTGCAACTTTCAGGGCACTCAACCCTTCTTAGAGCCTATGCATGATTATAAACTTGGCTAGCATAATTTCCTTCAAGATTTAAATAATTTATTTAAGAGCCTGAGATTCTGCTTTATACTCCTAATTCTTCAGAAACAAAGAGAACATCATGAATTTAATTTGTAGACAGTGACTAACAGTGTAATGTAGACAGTGTAAGATAAATACGATTGAATAAGACCATTCAACAGTCATTTTTTGTGAAATCAAAATTCAGCTGGTAAATTTCTATTGATAAATGTTTGTCTTCCAAAAAACATTCTAAAAACCATATGCATGGCTATTCATATGTTTCTTCTTAGAAGTCTTCAAAGTCCAGTTGCAACTATCATTTTAATCACAACATATTTGCATATACATGCCTGCTTTTTTAAACTTAAATACCAAAACTAATTTATAAAATAAGTGAAAATAAGTGATTCAATATATTGATAAATTAATATAATACTGAGAAGTGAAAAGCTTCATATGAAACTTTTAACTTGGATTATAGTCATTTAATCACCAATTATTAGTATAAAAGCACAGTGCCAACCACAGTGAAAAAACTAAAGTAGTAAGGGAAAAAGCATATAAAATTTGGCACATGATGGAATGTATACAATAGCTTATAAAATTATTCCAGTGTTCACTTTCACTGATGTTTTAGTGTTTATTTTAAATTGTGATAAAATATACAAAACATAAAATTTACCTTCCTAACAGTTTTTCAGTGTACAGCCCAATAATTCTCACTGTCTCCTAGAGTGTGCCCAAGGTGAGGGACAGGGAAGCCTGGTGTGCTGCAGTCTATGGGGTTGCAAAGAGTTGGACATGACTTGGCAACTGAGCAACAACAATCAGTAGTTCTAAGTACATTCATGTTGTTGAGCAAACAACGTCCAGAATTCTTGCCATCTTACAAAACTGAAACTCTGTACTCATTAAAGAACTCATTCTTTCCTGCTCTTAGACCTTGGCAACCACTGTTCTGTTTCCTGTCTTTATGAGTTTGACTATCCTAGATACCTCATAAAGTATAATCATACAGTATGAGTTCCTTTGTGACTGGCTTACTTCACTTTGCATAATGTTCTCATAAGTTCATCCATGTTATAATATGTATTTTAACTTGCTTTTTAAGACTGAATAATATTCCATTGTATGTGTATATCACATTTTGCTTATCCATTCATCTGTCAAAGGACTTGTGTGTTACTTCTATCTTTTGGCTATTGTGAATAATGCTTCCATGAATGTGGGTGTACAAATTCAAGACCTTGATTTCAATTAATTTATATATATATATACACACACACCCCCCCCCCCAGAAGTGGCACTGTTGTCTCATATAATTCAATTTTTAACCTTTTCAGGAACTGCCATACTGTTTCCTATAGTAGTTGCACCATTTTAAATTCCCACCTACAGGGCACAAGGGTTCCAATTTCTTCACAATCTTGCCAATACTTGTTATTATCATTTTATTTTTATTTTATAAATTAATTTTTAATTGGAGTATAGTTGATTTAAAATGTAATGTTAGTTATTGCTGTACAGCAAAGTGAGTTAATTATATATATGTACACATTCACTCCTTTTCAGTTCTATTCCCACTCTGGTCATTACAGGGTATTGAACAGAATTTCCTGTGATATTCAGTAGGTTCCTATTAGTAATCTATTCTATGTAGAGTAGTGTGTTATTATTTTAAATAGTAGACATACTAATAGGTTTAAGGTGGTCTCTCTTTATAGGTTTTTTCTACTACTCGTTTTTCTTTTTAAAATTAACAGGCCATTTTAGGACAAATTAGTTGAAATTATCTGGTTGAGGATAAGTCAGATGGAAAAAATGCAGCAGTAGAATGGCATTTTTTGGGAAATACAGTTATAAAAAAATAAAAACTACATTAAAAAACACCATAATAATTAATAAGGTGCTCTAATATAACAATATAATATTCAAATGAGAGATATAAACTTACTCTAGAAAGTTAAGCATCTCAAGATGAATTGAACTATAGACCTTAAGACCATCTAAAGGAGACATAACAGCTCCCTGGGCCATTGGAGACAACTGAAATGTAAAAGATATCTAAATACAGCTAAAGCAAAGAGGTTTTTTTTTTTTTTTTATTTCCATCATAAAAAGGAGGTTCAGGTTCTTGGCATACAAACATAAGTCATTTTTCCTTCCCTCAAGAGGCCTACTCACAGGTTGTTTTTATATAAATGTATTAATATCTTCCATGTGGGCAATAATGGTAGCTGGTATTTTAAAGCTTATCATTTCTGCCACTGAAATTAAAATGTATTTTACATAAACTTTATATTGTGTATACATTCATCCACAAGACATATATATATATTAATAAACCACCTGTATTTTTTAGGTTTCTTACAGAATCTTTTACTTCATATAGTCTGGTCTATGAGTATGACTTCTCAGAACTTATTTGAAAATTAAGATATGGTGGCTGTTCCAGACATGACACCATTCTACATAAAACAAGTGCATACGTGTCTTAAACATACCATAAAGCAAGTGTTACAAGAACATAAAAATAATCCCTTAAAAATAACTCAAAGTCAACCGCTAGTGAAATCTATCAGATTGCTATTATTTTCCCCCCTGCTCAGCTCACACTAGTTTCCAGACTGCAGCTATATCATTCAGCTCTGTCTGCGCACATTATTCTCCATAACCACTCCAGGATACTCTCTCTCTCATGACCTGACTCCAGAATCATACAGTTTTAAACCCATATGCCTCTCCTTACAGTAGGTATATTATATGGCTGGATGACAGGTACAGTATTGTTAGAATCCCTCCAATGGCATCTGTCAAAAGCAGCACTTTTAGTAGACGAGATCATTTCTCAGCCCTATTTCACAGCATAAAATAAGCACTGCCCTCTACCAAGAAATCTCAAAAAGCCCAAGATGGCTTTAAAAATTCATGTTATAAGATCTTCTGAAGTCTATTCCAGTAAAAATAATAAAAGAAGCCATGGCATTCTCTTAAAGAAAAACCTTAAATAAAATATTTGCATGTTTCAGATTTAGGTAAGCCTTTGAAGGAAATGGAAATACTACTGAAATAAGTCAGAAGAAATTAATTATAGCTTGCAATAAGCTTTGTCCCATATCTTATTATTTTAATGTTTTCATTTAGTTCATACTGTTTTTTGATTTTAGTTCATGTCATAACCAGAGATATTATCTTCTAAGGTCAAAGCCAAAGTATTAGTTGCTCAGTCATGTCCGACTCTTTGTGACCACATGGACTGCAGCCCACCAGACTCCTCTGTCTATGGGATTTCCCAGGCAAGAATACTGGAGTGGGCTGCCATTCCCTTCTCCAGGGGATCTTCGCAACCCAGGGATTTAACCCAGGTATGCCAAATTGCAGGCGGATTCTTTACTGCCTGAGCCACCAAAGATAATTAAAATTATATATATATATTAATAAACCACCTGTATTTTTTAGGTTTCTTACAGAATCTTTTACTTCATATAGTCTGGTCTATGAGTATGACTTCTCAGAACTTATTTGAAAATTAAGATATGGTGGCTGTTCCAGACATGACACCATTCTACATAAAACAAGTGCATACGTGTCTTAAACATACCATAAAGCAAGTGTTACAAGAACATAAAAATAATCCCTTAAAAATAACTCAAAGTCAACCGCTAGTGAAATCTATCAGATTGCTATTATTTTCCCCCCTGCTCAGCTCACACTAGTTTCCAGACTGCAGCTATATCATTCAGCTCTGTCTGCGCACATTATTCTCCATAACCACTCCAGGATACTCTCTCTCTCATGACCTGACTCCAGAATCATACAGTTTTAAACCCATATGCCTCTCCTTACAGTAGGTATATTATATGGCTGGATGACAGGTACAGTATTGTTAGAATCCCTCCAATGGCATCTGTCAAAAGCAGCACTTTTAGTAGACGAGATCATTTCTCAGCCCTATTTCACAGCATAAAATAAGCACTGCCCTCTACCAAGAAATCTCAAAAAGCCCAAGATGGCTTTAAAAATTCATGTTATAAGATCTTCTGAAGTCTATTCCAGTAAAAATAATAAAAGAAGCCATGGCATTCTCTTAAAGAAAAACCTTAAATAAAATATTTGCATGTTTCAGATTTAGGTAAGCCTTTGAAGGAAATGGAAATACTACTGAAATAAGTCAGAAGAAATTAATTATAGCTTGCAATAAGCTTTGTCCCATATCTTATTATTTTAATGTTTTCATTTAGTTCATACTGTTTTTTGATTTTAGTTCATGTCATAACCAGAGATATTATCTTCTAAGGTCAAAGCCAAAGTATTAGTTGCTCAGTCATGTCCGACTCTTTGTGACCACATGGACTGCAGCCCACCAGACTCCTCTGTCTATGGGATTTCCCAGGCAAGAATACTGGAGTGGGCTGCCATTCCCTTCTCCAGGGTATCTTCGCAACCCAGGGATTTAACCCAGGTATGCCAAATTGCAGGCGGATTCTTTACTGCCTGAGCCACCAAAGATAATTAAAATGACTCTCCTTTAGTATCTCACTCCATGTTAGATATATCTTTCTAAATGAAATCCCCTTGGCTAAGGTAGGGCCCTATGCAATATTTGGCTTACTGTACTTTATCAATTCTGGCCACCAAAATCTTTACTTTCAGTATCTTATCTCAGTATCTATATATAAATATGTCTGGATATTTTCTCTAAGTCAAGAAATAATAGGTTAAATTAAGAATGACTGAAAGTGAGTGAAGTTGCTCAGTCATGTCCGACTCTTTGTGGCCGCATGGACTCTAGCCTACCAGCCTCTTACATCGATGGAATTTTCCAAGGAAGAATACTAGAGTGGGTTGCCATTTCTTTCTCCAAAAAATGACTGAACTGTTCCTATATTATAAATGTTAATTACATTATACTGCTCAGATAGTTTAACCATATTATGTCCATAAAGACTAAATACAGATATTAATTTCCAATTTACTCATCACTAAAATGGAAGAAAATCTAGTGTAACTTTTAATATATTCTCTAGACTATTCTATTCAATAAATATTTATTGAATATTGCCCTTGCATCAGCCTCTGTACTAAGTACTGTGGGTAGACAATACATTTTCCTGGAGCCCAAAGTGATTCCTCTCATCCTTGTCTTACCCTGGTAATGCTGACCTTTTCATATTAAATTCTTTCTATCCTATGTTGCTCTCTTATTTCTCGGAACATAGTACTATCTGTAGAACTCAAACTCCACATCTGAATTTGCTCAAGTTAATATGAAGTACACAATCTTCAGGCTTTCCAGGCGGTGCTACTGGTAAAGAATCTGCCTGCCAGTGCAGGAGACATGAGAGATGTGAGTTTGATCCCTGGATTCGGGAGAGACCCTGGAGTAAGAAATGGCAACCCATTTCAGCATTTTTGCCTGGATAATTCCATGGACAGAGGAGCCTGGAGGGATATTGTCAGTCCATGGGGTCACAAAGAATCAGACACAACTGAGCACGCACACACAGACACAATCTTTATCAATTCCTGAGGTGGTCAGCTCCAATATCACCTCTAACTTGCTGCCTTCTAAAGGGCTTATCTCAACGTTAACCCTTGTAGCGATTCTGCTTTTAAACCAAAGCACGCTTCTCTGAAAATCAATCCTCTGCTCTTTTGTGACATTTTACATAATAAAACTGGGAGGAAAAGCATCTTGCTGGCTCCTTCAATAAAGGAACAATTTCCCACTTGGGATATGAGCAGGGAACATGTTCTTGCACTGAACAGAACCTGGACTGCTATGAAGTCCTGTGTGATGCCATTAAGCATGCCTTGGTGAAAGGATTCAGCAGGGTTTCTATTTAACCACAGAGTTCCATCTTTATACATGCTATTACACAATAGCATATCTTGATAACAAGAATCAGCAATTGCAGCTATAATATTTTTGCTATAATTTTTCCCTGAAATATATTATCTTGTCAAAACTCTAAAAATATAAATGAAAATGGCTATAAAAATTTTCTGAGCAGAGGACCAGTAAATAGATGCACAGTGCAGGTAGGTAAAAAAAAAAAAAAAAAAAAAAGACCTTTACACAAACTACAAAGAGGAGGTGAAGGAACAAATCATGAGAAAATGAGGCTAAACAGATGTTTTTTTTTTTTTTTCCTCAGTGATAGGCAATAGCACAGTTCAGTTTCATTGTAGGTGAATGTAATGGTTCTTGTGAGTGTGTTATTATTTTAAGTGGAATATCACTCTGTACATTAAGCCTGCTGTTGGGCTTCCCTGGTGGCTCAGATGGTAAAGAATCTGCCTCTAATGTAGGAGACCAGTGTTCAATCCCTGGGTCAGAATACCTTGGAGAAGAGAATGGCTACTCACTCAGTATTCCTGCCTGCTATTAGAGCTAAAAGAGAAGGAAAGACTCAAAGGGTAGCAAAGTAGAAATAATAGAGGTATCTCTAATTTTAGTCTGCATGGAGATAACAGTTTCTAGTATCAAAAAAGGAAAAACTACAAGAATATTTTTACTCAGAAAGAAAAAAGCAAATTACTCTGTGAGTCAATACAGAGTTAGAATTATAAGTACTGAAATTAATTGGATAAATGACAGCATGATAAAGAGGACAGCACAAAATCTAATTCTTTCCCTTGCATGCGTGTGTGCATGATCAGTCATGTCCAACTCTGTGTGACCCCAGGTACTAAACCAGATTTTTAAACTATATAATAGAAAAACTTTAAATTTCAGTTTCCAAGACCTATTATTTCCTATTAGAGATATTAAAAGTTTTAATAGGCATTGTTGATGTTAATTTTTTTCTCCTTTTAGCATTCTGAATGGTATTACCTATAAACTGCAGTAATGAATTCTCATTTAATGAAATATTAGATATTACTCAAGACTACTAAATCTTAGCTCTGTACAGATACTCAGCTGTGTCTGACTGTTTGCAACCCCGTGGACTACAGCCCTGTCCATCACCAACTCCCAGAGTTTACTCAAGCTCAAGTCCGTTGAATCAGTGATGCTATCCAACCATCTCATGCTCTGTAATCCCCTTCTCCTCCCATCTTCAATCGTTCACAGCATCAGGGTTTTTTCAAATGTGTCAGTTCTTCTCATCAGGTGGCCAAAGTACTGGAGTTTCAGCTTTAGCATCAGTCCTTCCAAAGAATATTCAGGACTGATTTCCTTTAGGATGGACTGGTTGGATCTTGCAGTCCAGGGGAGTCTCAAAATTCTTCCCCAACACCAGAGTTCAAAAGCATAAATTCTTCGTTGCTCAGCTTTCTTTATACTCCAACTCTCACATCCATACATGACTACTGGACAAACCATAGCTTTGACTAGATGGACCTTTGTTGGCAAAGTAATGCCTCTGCTTTTTAACATGCTGTCTAGGTTGGTCAAAACTTTTCTTCCAAGGAGCAAGCGTCTTTTAATTTCATGGCTGCAGTCACCATCTGCAGTGATTTTGGAACCCCCCAAAAATAAAGTCTGACACTGTTTCCACTGTTCAAAAGATATATGAAAAGGTGGATCAATATTACTGATCATCAAGGGAATTCAAATCAAAAGCACAGTAGGATATCATCTTACATCTGTTAGCAAGGTTACTATCAGAAAGACAAACTATAACAAATGTTGGTAGAGGTGTGGAGAAGAGAGAACATATATATGCTAGTGGTCTGAGAATAAATTAGTTATAGCCATTCTAAAGAATTTGGAGGTGCCTCAAGAAATAGGGGCCTACACCAGCGTTCTTGCCTGGAGAATCCCAGGGATGGGGGAGCCTGGTAGGCTGCAGTCTATGGGGTTGCACAGAGTTGGACATGACTGAAGCGACTTAGCAGCAGCAGCAAGAAATAGGGACTCATAACTCACTTCTGAATACACAGCCAAAGGAAATAAAGTCAGGATGTTGAAGATATTCCTGTACTACCCACATTCACTGTAGCACTATCTATAATAGGCAAGATATGGAAACAACCTAAGTGGCCACTCATTGATGAATGGATTAAAAAAAATGTAACATAGAAACATATATACAACATAGAGGAATTATTTAGCTATAAAAAAGGAAATCTTGTCATCTGCAATAACATGAATGAGACTAGAATACTTTATTTTAAACAAAATAAAACAGACACAGAAAGACAAATACTGTATGATCTCAATTTTACATGAAGTTTTAAAATTTAAACTCATAAAATCAGCGTTGAACTGTGTTTGCCAAGGTCTAGGGAGGTATGGAAAATGGGAAGATGTTAGTCAAAGGGTACAAACTTTCAGTTATAAGCTGAATAACTTCTGGCGATCTGATGTACAGCATGGTAACTACATTATTATATTATCTACTTGAAATTTGCTAACAGAGTAGACTTTAAGTGTTCTCACCATAAAAAATAAGGTAACTATGTGAAGTGATGGTTTTGTTAAATAATTTGATTGTGGTAATTGTTTCACAATGTATTCAAAGATTAGAGCATCACTTTGTACATCCTAAACATATACAATTATTGTCAATGATACTTCGATAAAGCTAGAAAAAAAATAGAGTCACTTTTAAAAAGCCAAAAGTATACCAAATCAATCCTTCAATCATTTAGCAAGCATTTATGAGGTATACATATATAACTTATCAATACTGGGCAATGTATCAGAAAACATGGAGCCTGTATTCCAGTGAAGGAATTGATCAAAATAACAATATAAATACATTTTACAAGAAATTTTTAAAAGTAACCAATTTGACAAAATATATCAAAACAAGAAAAGCATGGGGGGTGCTAATTATCAGAGGATTATTACGGAATGGTTGCCTTTTTAGAGATTAAAAAAGGATTTTTATATGAGGTAGGTGAGTGGCCAGAGAAGTGACCAGGAGCAAGTGCTCTTGGTGAGGTAACTTTTCCATTATTGAAAATGGCATGCATCTACAAAAAAAGAAACCAGAGAGTGCTGTCTCAGTGGTCTCTAGAAGAGATGTGGTTAGGGAGAAAATTGGGGCCATATTGGAGTCTCTTATACCTTGGTAAGAAATATGAGTGCTATTTTAAGTACACTGGCAGTTACTGATTTTAAGGAAAGAGGTCCAGTTTACGTTTAGGCTGATTACTTTTGCTGCATGCTTCATGGGGGAACAGACTGGAGAGGGCAAGGACACCCTTATCCTATTAAAGTGTGGTTAGAAAAGGAATATCTGAGAAAGGAGAAGAGACTGATAAAATAGGAAGAAAACCCAGTATAATTTTATAAAACCTGAGAGCTTCTATATGGAAGTTGTGGTCAGCTGCATAGACTGCTGTATTTCTAATTTAACAGAGTCTGATTTTTAACTCCAAAAGTTACTTACTTCACAATATAGCAGGCTATTGAGAATCATAAGAGGATACTGAGTGGTCTACTAGAATTTACTTAGGATTTAGAAAGAGTTATATTTCTAAAATTTTTCCTATTAAAGATAGACAAGTCTTTTATGCTGCATGTAACATGTGAAATATCTGTGTCAGTCAAATGAGGAAGGTATAAATTATAAAGTCAAATGAACAATTTTGCTGAATTAACTCTTTTACTTCATGTGATGTGATGTGATGCGATGTGAAGTCACTCAGTCGTGTCCGACTCTTTGTGACCTCATGGACTGTAACCTACCAAGCTCCTCTGTCCATGGGATTTTCCAGGCAATAGTACTGGAGTGGATTGCCGTTTCCTTCTCCAGGGGATCTTCCCGACCCAGGGATTGAACCCGGGTCTCCCGCATTGTAGACAGATGCTTTACCATCTGAGCCACCAGGGAAGTCATACCAATTTTGCCCCTGTTAGCTTCTGGTCTGAGAGTAGACTGTAGAGTCAAACTTCTGGTGTCCTGTCAGTCACACCTGGCTATCACACCACTGGCTGATATTCTCTAAATTACATTAGAGTATTTTAAAGAAACAAAGGTTTACATAATTCTTTCATGGGACCTAGGACCATAAAACAGGTGCTGCACTTCACTACATTTGTTATCAGTATAGATATAACATTTCATTGAAATTTACATATGAGTTACATTTATAATGATGGTTATCCATTTGTGTCACAAAATACACTGATAGGCTTAGGAATGCAAGCTAAAAAAATTCTTATCACCTGCATAATAACAAATCCAGTTAGAACAGAAACCTCATTTAAAATTAATGTTATTTAATAGCTTTGTGTTTTCCAATGTAATCAGCAAAAAGTTGAGGCAAATTTTTCAAATACGAAGATGTTATCAAAGTTTAATTCTAAACATGCAATTATTTTTTAATTCACTTTGACGAATGCAGTGAATGTGAATTGTTCATAACTACAGCTCTCTAAACAGATCCACAATTTCCAACTGAAACAACATATCTAAGTATGAAAGTTTATTCAAATGTCCACTTGCTGAAATTAAACCTTTTCTTAGTTTTTCAACAATATATATATATGTGACCTTGCATTGTTCTCTATTTTGTATGGAATGAACTGCTTTTGTCTGTGTCTTCTGGGTCTCTCGCATTATATATCATTTTGTGCTTTGAAAACACTTCTAATAATGTGTTTTCATATTATTCTTCTAAGGTCAGTTTGATGAAGATAATATATGTTATACAAAAATTCAAAATTTAAAATTTGCTCTTCTAAATCTAAACTATTATTACCTTTTCAATATTTCAAAAAGGAAAAATTTAAGCTGTTCAATTTTCCTTTTTTCTTTCCTTAACTGCTAATTCACAATAATATTCTAAGTCCTTTCACCCACTTATGGCCTCAATGTCCACATCAGTAAAACAGAAGTGCCAAATGGGACTTTTAATACAACTTATTAAACCCATTAAACCACTCTAGATGAAGACATAATGATTGGAGGAGGAGGAAGAGGAGACAAAGGGAAGGAGAAAACATTCTAATCACAGGGGAACACAGTGAAAGCTAGCAAGTAGTGTAAGTAGATTTGCAATGGTACTTAAACCCATGAGGTCTGAGTCCTCCCAGAGCAAAATGGAGATAGGACCTTTCTTAGAAACAAATTACCTATTATAAATTTGCTTTATCATATTAAAATATCAGGGAATTTTAAAAAGTAGAATAAATAACTTTACGGTAATGATAGTTTCAACAACTTTATGAAATGTTTGGTCTGAGTTAATTTTAGTCTTAGAAGGCACTCTAAATTCAATATTACTTAATTTTCAGGGACATTCTTTAATCAAATCACTCATGTGGACCACCAGTCACAGATTTCAACCCAATTTTACATCTGAGTTGGCTGAGACAAAGGAATTAAATAATGTGTATAACTTACAAGGTGAGTTAATGATGCAGTTGAAGGTAGAAAATGGCAACTTTTGTCTTCCTTTTAGCCATTACCTCTTAACACTTAAATTTTCTTTATCACTGGATGGAGATTTCATATTTAGAAATGAAACAGATCAATGAAAAATTAGTAGACTCAGTTCAGTTCAGTTCAGTAGCTCAGTCGTGTCCGACTCTTTGCAACCCCATGAATCGCAGCACGCCAGGCCTCCCTGTCCATCATCATCTACTGGAGTTCATTCAGACACACGTCCATCAAGTCCGTGATGTCATCCAGCCATCTCATCCTCGGTCATCCCCTTCTCCTCCTACCCCCAATTCCTCCCAGCATCAGAGTCTTTTCCAATGAGTCAACTCTTCACATGAGGTGGCCAAAGTACTGGAATTTCAGCTTTAGCATCATTCCTTCCAAAGAAATCCCAGGGCTGATCTCCTTCAGAATGGACTGGTTGGATCTCCTTGCAGTCCAAGGGATTCTCAAGAGTCTTCTCCAACACCACAGTTCAAAAGCATCAATTCTTCGGCGCTCAGCCTTCTTCACAGTCCAACTCTCACATCCATACACGACCACAAGAAAAACCATAGCCTTGACTAGACGGACCTTAGTCGGCAAAGTAATGTCTCTGCTTTTGAAAATGCTGTCTAGGTTGGTCATAACTTTTCTTCCAAGGAGTAAGCGTCTTCTAATTTCATGGCTGCAGTCACCATGTGCAGTGATTTTGGAGCCCCCCAAAATAAAGTCTGACCCTGTTTCCACTGCTTCCCCATCTATTTCCCATGAAGTGATGGGACCAGATGCCATGATCTTCGTTTTCTGAATGTTGAGCTTTAAGCCAACTTTTTTCACTCTCTTCTTTCAATTTTATCAAGAGACTTTTTAGCTCCTCTTCACTTTCTGCCATAAGGGTGGTGTCATCTGCATATCTGAGGTTATTGATATTTCTCCCAGCAATCTTGATTCCAGCTGGCCCATCTAGTCAAGGCTATAGTTTTTCCAGTGGTCATGTATGGATGTGAGAGTTGGACTATAAAGAAACCTGAGCACCAAAGAATTGATGCTTTTGAACTGTGGTGTTGGAGAAGACTCTTGAGAGTCCCCAGTACTGCAAGGAAATACAACCAGTCCATTCTAAAAGATATCAGTCCTGGGTATTCATTGGAAGGACTGATGCTAAAACTGAAACTCCAATACTTGGCCACCTCATGTGAAAGGTTGACTCAATGGAAAAGACCCTGATTCTGGGAGGGATTGGGGGCAGGAGGAGACGGGGATGACAGAGGATAAGCTGGCTGGATGGCATCACCAACTCGATGGGCATGAGTCTGAGTAAACTCCGGGAGTTGGTGATGGACAGGGAGGCCTGGCGGACTGCAGTTCATGGGGTCGCAGAGTCAGACACGACTGAGCGACTGAACTGAACTGAACTGAGCACACATTAGTGTTCTGGTGGATCAGCTGGTCAAGAATCTGCCTACAATACAGGAGACATGGGTTCAATCTCCAGGTTGGAAAGATGCCCTGGAGAAGGGAACTAACCCACTCCAGTATTCTGGCCTGGAGAGTTCCATGTACTGTATAGTCCATGGGGTCACAAAGAGTCGGACACGCCTGAGCGACTTTCACTTTCAACACATTAATATAGTGTATGTAATGAGTTCTGTAATAAGGAAAATAGGAAATACTCACTATAAGAATACATTTGCATTTGATTCCAGGCAAAATGTTGCATAGTGGTGGACTTTAATCAACCAATCAATGCACATTAGTTGAACACTAATATTAGTGACTTGGGAGCTCCCTGTAGCTCAGATGGTACAGAATCTGTCTGCAGCGAAGGAGACCGGAGTTCAATCCCTGGGTTGGGAAGATCCCCTGGAAAGGGGAATGGTAACCCACTCCAGTATTCTTGCCTAGAGAATTCCGTGGACAGACCTTGGGTTGCAAATAGTAGGACATGACTGATAATGAGTGGTTTGACAGTGGGAAAGTGATACAGAAAAATAACCCCTGTGATTTCTGATCGGCCTCCTCACAAGCCACATCAAGTAAGCAAACAATCTAAATAGAAGTTTCAGTATAAGAAAATGTGGCTTCAGGCTGAGTTCTCTAGCAACTGCACTTTTCTACTGGTTGTCATCTTTAAATCCTCTCTGTGTAAAAACTGAATATAGCCATCATGTTGAGATTCTGCTATCAAATAAGAAAAACAATTATTATAGCCCAGAGCCTCAGCCCTCAAAGACTTTCGGTTATAATTTTAGTTGCAGAGATTAGTTCAGTCTCAAGAATGAAATCAAATCCATCCCACCAGAGGAAACTGAGATTCTTGACTAGCTAAATATTTACAAACTCTAACAACAGATTTTTGAAGAAAATGTGTCAATTCAGCATTAACTTAGTGCTAGCCCTGTGGAAGTTGTGATGCTTATGTTTGTTTCTTAGCTTCTGATTTTCTAAGTCCATCTCCATCAACTAATTAAAACAAAATGTATTTCTAAGATGGTGATGGGCGAATAAACCTTAATTTTGCTAGTCTTCTCCCTGAAGGACTCTACTGATATGTCAGGAAACTATCCACACAGAAGGAGACTTGTTAATGATATTCTTACAAGGCTATCAAGACCAGAGAATAGTTTATTCCCTCTTCAGCGTTACTGCTGATATTCTGATCTCAATCAGTAAAAAGGGGTTTTGGCTTATTGACTAGCTGTGCTTTATCTGGTCAAAAAGGAAGATAAATCTTGCACATATATGGAACTTGGTATATTTGGCAGATATTTTTATCTCAATGTAAGCCATCTAGCCAATGACAAGGATTGAAATAAATGTGAAATGGATATGAAATCAATGCATATCTATACATGTTTATATACCTAAAAAACAACCTCCTTAAACATCTTAAATCTTCCCTAAAATAAGGTAACAGATTACAAGTAAACTTTATACAGATAATTTCACATGCACACACACAAGCTTGGTGAAGGGCATAAACTGGGCATGAGAAAAGTAGAAAAAATTAAGAAAGCAGTTATTTTTTATTGAGGCTCCAGTTGAGAAGCCCTCCTAAAGAAGCCCTTCTCATTAAGAAGCATGAGAGACTAAATATGTAGCACAATGAATTAAAAATTGAGAAGAGCACATTTTGAAAATGTTCATGAATAAAACAGGGCAGAATATGTAGGAGTCAGAAGAACTTTATTTTCACCAAGCTCTATTTAAAACCAAAAGTTTACTTTCACAGTGAAATATTTATCTACCTTTGTGCTGTGTTCAGAAGAATACAAACTTTTTATGTATCATGAAGATAACTCTCATAGTCTAGAGGCAGTGTTTCTTTAGATCAAGGCAGAATGATAGAGTATAATTGCAACATTTGAGGACATAGGTGAGTCCAGATGATTTGCAAGCTGCTAATCCCAGGGACGGGGGAGCCTGGTGGGCTGCAGTCCATGGGGTCGCACAGAGTTGGACACGACTGAAGTAACTTAGCAGCAACAGCAGCATGTTAGAGCAGTACCAAAGAGACAACCAATGCCAGAGGCACCAGATGCTTATGAATTGTTTCAACCTTAAGACACCCTTGGGTTGCAAGGTTACACACAAATGAGATTAATCACATGTGCCTTAAATGTGACCCTACTCCCAAAAGAACAAGTACTCAAGAATTTATCAAACTATAACCAAAAAGAATGTCAATTAAAGATTTTTTTAGGATAAAGTATTGGGTTGCTCCAGAGTTAGACTGAAAAAAAAATTCAGTCTTTGGGATGAAATTATTTTTTTTATCAACAAATACTCATTTTCTATTACACTGCAAACATTTTACTTGATGTGATATGCAAATATGTTTGTGCCCTCATGGAACTTAAAGTTTAAGTCTTTAATGACCTTCTCTTTCTCTCTTTCTCTTTCTATACACACACACACACACACACACACACACACACACATACACACACACCATTTACATATTTTCCCCCTGTATGTGTATGTGCAGAACTCAGTGCCTAGACTGTGCAGCTGTATTTTATTGGGTAAACTGGAGGTAGAGAATGGGCAGTTACTCATATCTTTTTAATTTGAAATTCAACATTTTGGAGCCATGGCACTGTGCTAAACTTTAAGGTATACTGATTCAAATCAGTAAACCAAAATAAAATGTTGTTCAGTTGGCCACTCACTGATATAAGCAGGAAGCTTAGCTCATTTGCTTATACAACTCATAGCTTTTAAATATTGGGTATTAATCTAATATCATGACAAAGATGTGGCTCCTGATATAGAGGGGCTCAGAATCAAATTAGAAGATCAATAACAGAATATGGAGGAGGAATAAATTTTGACTGGATGTTCAGGAAGGGCTTCCAAGAGAAGCAAAATTTTGGCTGAGATTTGGAAGATGAGTTCAGAATCCCATGCGTAAAAGAAAAAGAAAACAAACAAGAATCCTTAAAACAGTGCTCTAGGAAGGTGTGCAGGCTAGACATGCATGGAGATCTGAAAACATATGTGTGGCATGATTGGGAACTGGGAAAACAACCACATGCTCTCCATCACAATTAAATGAATAGATTAAGTAGAGATAGAAGAAGTGTTTTAGAAACGATGTTAGGGGTGCATTTATTTATGCATGTATTTATTTTTTAAGATTTGTTTATTTTTAGCTGCACTGCCTCTTCATTTCTGCACATAGACTTTCTCTAAGTATGGTGAGCAAGGGCTTCTCTTGTTGCAGAACATGACCTCTAGAGTACAAGCTCAGGAGTTGTGGTACACGGGCTTAGTTGCCCAATGGCACGTGGGAATCTCCTGAAGCAGGGATCAAACTCATGTACCCTGCACTGGCAGGTGTACTCGCAACTACTGGACTACCAAGGAAACCCAGGATGTATTTTAAATAGCTAAAAAGATAAGCTGAAGAATATGGTCATGCTTTATGAAAAGAAAGAAACCACGAGGCTTTTTTGAACAAAGCTATTTCATGATCATCCCCACTCCAGTATTCTTGCCTGGAGAATCCCCATGGACAGAGGAGCCTGGCAGGCTACAGTCCATGGGATCCCAAAGAGTCAGACACGACTGAAGTGACTTAGGTGAAGGTGAAGGTGAAGTCACTCAGTCGTGTCCGACTCTCTGCGACTCCGTGGACTGTAGCCTACCAGGCTCCTCCATCCATGGGATTCTCCAGGCAAGAATACTGGAGTGGGTTGCCATTTCCTTCTCCAGGGGATCTTCCCGACCCAGGGATCAAACCCAGGTCTCCCGCATTGGAGGCAGACGCTTTAACCTCTGAGCCACCAGGGAAGCCCGAAGTGACTTAGGACGTAAGCATTTCATGATCATAGGCTGAAGTGGGAAGTGAAGAACCAACTACAATATTAGCACAGTTTTTCTGATTAGGGACAATGAATGTCTCACATTTGGTCCAAGACATAGTAAACCCTCAATAAATATTTGTGAATGAGTGAAAAAGAATGTATATGAGTGATAGTGAAGATAAATTCAAGACTCATTACCCAAATAAAACTTATGTGATTTCAGAAGTTATTTGACGCAAGAGGTAAAGGAGTAACAGGAGAAAGCAATGAATCCAAGGTTTCAGGATGAGCTAAGTGGATAGCTTCTATTCCCATTGAGATGTGGATCAAGATGAGAAGATGGTTATGATGGGTAGTGAAAAGGCATTAGAACATGTTCTTCACTTTATTTCCAAAAATTCACTTGGCATTACTAATCTCTACTGACCTGATTTCACTCAATACAAAAAGTAAAAATGCTGAGCTCCAGAAAAACACATTAATTAAATTGGTTCAGTGATATGTTCATTTCAAATGAGAAAACCGATCTAATGGAAAAGAGTTTTCTTTGCTCTGGTGAATTTTCTGGTAACAGTCTCCTTGAAAAGTTCCAGGTTATCTTTCATTTCAAGATACTCAAGAATGGCCTTCCTAGATACCCACTCGGAGTTTTAAAATTATCCAAGCAACTTTATGGTCTGGTAAACTTCAAGCTATTTTCCAGGTTAAGTGTTGGATAGAGTTAATGCTTCTGTCTTTTTGAAAACCCAATTATGTGCTGATGCATAAATAAATACCCTTATTTAAAATCACCTATTATTTGACAGCATTTTGACAGTATATTGCTAAAATGAGCCCAAATACCTTTAAGAAAAAGACAAAGAAACATTTATTGATTAATTATTATGTTTAAGGCTCTTTTTTTTTTTTTTTTTGTGGTGTTTGCATACAACAAGCCAGTGGTCTTTACTCCAGTTCTGTGAGCTAGTCCCTGTCATATAAAAGCTTTTCTGCTTTTATTACTAATAACATGTCCAATGTTGCATACTCTATATGTAATAGAACTTGGATTTATTAAATGAGGGAATGATTGATTTATTCTCTCATTCATTCAGCAATCATTACTAAACATCTGCTTTTAGCATCATTGGAACTCAAATCTACTTGATAGCAAAGCTCACATCCTAAGTTTTTATTTACATGATTATTTTTACTTCCACTTTTATTTTTGTACATGCTGATGTTTTAAAAGCAAATTCAGCAGAGCTTTTTACAATGGCATCTCTAACAATGTTTGGTGCATTTTACTCTATTGCTTAACAATGATCTTTTCAGTCACACCTGAACATACGGAAGCTAATTCCAATAATTAAAAACATTCTTATTTAAATAAACCTCCAAAACCTGAATTTTCACAGCCATTTATATACATGTCTACTTTGGATAATACATAAGAATTGACTAGTGTTGCTAAATATTTTAACAAATCGATAGGATGTGCTTAGTGTTAACACATTCACTTCTTTTATTTTTAATTGGAGGATAATTGCTGTACAATGTATACAATCAGCCATAAGTACACATATTTCACTCCCTCTTAAAACTCCCTCCTACACACTCACTCCATCCCACCGCCTCTAGGTTGTCACAGAGAACCAGGTTGAGCTGCCTGTGTTATACAGAAACTTCTCACAAGCTAGCTATTGCAAACACACTCACTGCTTGATTATCTGTTTTCTTCACAAATGCTTAAAGTGGCTTTTAAAAATGTTTCAGAGCATCATAAAGGTAAAACATGAGCAATTAAGTAATAAATAGATTAAGGATTAGTTCTCTCAGTTCAGTTCAGTTCAGTCGCTCAGTCGTGTCTGACTCTTTGCGACCCCGTGAACCGCAGCACACCAGGCCTCCCTGTGCGTCACCATCTCCCAGAGTTCACTCAAACTCACGTCCATCAAGTCGTGACGCCATCCAGCCATCTCATCCTCGGTCGTCCCCTTCTCCTCCTTCCCCCAATCTCTCCAGCATCAGAGTCTTTTCCAATGAGTCAACTCTTCACATGAGGTGGCCAAAATACTGGAGTTTCAGCTTTAGCATCATTCCTTCCAAAGAAAACCCAGGGCTGATCTCCTTCAGAATGGACTGGCTGGATCTCCTTGCAGTCCAAGGGACTCTCAAGAATCTTCTCCAACACCACAGTTCAAGTTCTCTAGATGAATGAATATTTTCTGATCTACACAGGATTCAGTATTTTACCCCAGGGAATGAGGCACATTTCTAGAAATTGAGAAAAAGATTTTCTTGAATTTATCCCATTTGATGTAGACAATCTGTCCCCAATTCTTATCCTGGGAGCATCAGTTCAGTTCAGTTCAGTCGCTCAGTCACATCAGACTGTTGCAACCCCATGAACCACGGCACGCCAGGCCTCCCTGTCCATCACGAACTCCCGGAGTCCACCCAAAACATGCCTGGGAGCATAAGCATATCTAACTGGTGAAGCCAGCACCCTTCTTTCATTGTTTCATGAGCATATTGATACATGAGGAGGAACACTTAAAAAAATAGATGTACTCTTTCCTTAGATCTGGTGGTGAACTTAAATACATAATTAGTTGTTGAACTAATACTAACCCTGAATGAGGGTTCAGAGTGAGAGATTATAGTGTGCTATACTATATGATCTGAGAATGTAGATATAGGCCAATTACTTTTCAAAAGGATAAGGAGAATGAGGAGAACAAATGAAAATGTTATTAATTTTATAAATAATACTGATGGTGATAGCATTAAAATTTTAACCCTAATATAATTATGCATGTGATATGCTGCTAAGTCACTTCAGTCGTATCCGACTCTGTGCGACCCCACAGACGGCAACCAACCAGGCTCCACCGTCCCTGGGATTCTCCAGGCAAGAACACTGGAGTGGGTTGCCATTTCCTTCTCCAATGCATGAAAGTGAAAAGTGAAAGTGAAGTCGCTCAGTTGTGTCCGACTCTTAGCGACCCCATGGGCTGCAGCCTACCAGGCTCCTCCATCCATGGGATTTTCCAGGCAAGAGTACTGGAGTGGGGTGCCATTGCCTTCTCCAGAAAAAATTCCTAGAAATGCACAATCTCTCAAGACTTGATCAGGAAGGGTAGAGATCAAACCAGTCCATCCTAAAGGAAATCAACCCTGACTGGAAGGACTGATGCTGAAGCAGAAGCTCCAATATTTCGGCCAGCTAATACAAAAAGATGACTCATTAGAACAAAACCTGAAGCTGGAAAATATTAAGGGCAGGAGGAGAAGGGGGCAATGGAATATGAGATGATTGAATGCAATCATGAACACAATGGACATGAGTTTGAGCAAACTCCGGGAAATAGAGAAGGATAGGGGAGCCTGGCGTGCTGCAGGTGCCAGGCTGCACGGGACAGCAACTGAACAACAACTCCAGGAAACATGAACAGGTCAATTGCTGCTGAAATTGAAGCAGTGACTTAAAAACTCCAAGTAAACAAAAGCCCAGGACCACACGCCTTCACAGGTGAATTCTACCAAACATCTATAAATGAGTTAACATTTACCCTTCAGAATTATTCAAAAAATTGCAGAGGAAGGAACCCTTCTTAATTCATTCTCTGAGGCTACCATTACTGTAACCAAAACCAGAAAAAGATGATATCACAAAAAAAGAAAATTACAAGTCAATATCACTGACAAACATAGATGCAAAAACCCTCGACAAAACACAAGCAAACTGACTCCAATAATACAATAAAAGTTACTACATCGTGATCAATAAAATAAGATAGTAAAATAATAAATAAAAGACAATAGTAAAAGGATTACATCTTGATCAAGTGGGATGTGGAGAAAGGAAAACACTTGTACACTGTTTGTGAGAATATAAATTGGTGCAGCCATTACAGAAAACAAAATAGAATTTCCTCATAAAACTACCATCAGTTCAGTTCAGTTCAGTTCAGTCACTTGGTCGTGTCTGACTCTTTGTGACCCCATGAATCGCAGCACGCCAGGCCTCCCTGTTCATCACCATCTCCTGGAGTTCACTCAGACTCAGGTCCATCGAGTCGGTGATGCCA
>SJYT01057954.1:78767-145184 GCA_006410635.1 Cephalophus harveyi | reverse complement strand
AGAGGAGAGTGAAAAAGTTGGCTTAAAGCTCAACATTCAGAAAACTAAGATCATAGCATCTGGTCCCATCACTTCATGGGAAATAGATGGGGAAACAGTGGAAATGGTGTCAGACTTTATTTTTGGGGGGCTCCAAAATCACTGCAGATGGTAACTGCAGCCATGAAATTAAAAGATGCTTACTCCTTGGAAAAAAAGTGATGAACAACGTAGACAGCATATTGAAAAGCAGAGACATTACTTTGCCAACAAAGGTCCATCTAGTCAAGGCTATGGTTTTTCCAGTAGTCATGTATGGATGTTAGAGTTGGACTGTGAACAAAGCTGATGCTTTTGAACTGTGGTGTTGGAGAAGACTCCTGACTGCAAGGAGATGCAACCAGTCCATTCTGAAGATCAGCTCAGGGATTTCTTTGGAAGGAATGATGCTGAAGCTGAAACTCCAGTACTTTGGCCACCTCATGCAAAGAGCTGACTCATTGGAAAAGACTCTGATGCTGGGAGAGATTGGGGGCAGGAGGAGAAGGGGATGACAGAGATGAGATGGCTGGATGCCATCACCAACTCGATGAACGTGAGTTTGAGTGAACTCCGGGAGATGGTGAGGGACAGGGAGGCCTGGCGTGCTGCAATTCGTGGGGTCGCAAAGAGTTGGACGTGACTGAGTGACTGAACTGAACTGAACTTGGGCTTCTCTGGTAACTCAGCTGGTAAAGAATCTACTTTCAATGCAAGACACCCTGGTTCGATTCCTGGGTTGGGAAGACCCCCTGGAGAAGCAATAGTTTATCTACTTCAGTGTTCTTGGGGTTCCCTGGTCCCTCAGATTGTAAAGAGTTCACCTGCAATGTGGGAGACCTCAGTTCAATCCTTGGGTTGGGAAGATCCCCTGTAGGAGGGCATAGCAATCCACTCCAGTATTCTGGCCTGGAGACTCCCCATGGACAGAGGAGCCTGGTGGGTTACAGTCCATAGTGTCATAAAGTGTTGGACATGACTGAGCAACTAAGCACATTGTGTTCTTTAATGAGATTGATATTTTTTTTAAGAGAAGAACTTTTAGTCCACATTTTTCCTTTACAAGTAGGGAACAGATGTTTTACTATGTTCATGGATTTGTGATCTCAAAATGTGCTTACTTCTCTCATATTCTTTGGACCTATGCCTCAAAAACAGATGTGTAAAGAAACAAGTGAATGCCCTGGGAGTCAATAAAGATGTTTTCAGACTCAAAAAATTGTGAAAGAAACGGGGGGGTATGGCCCTCAAGCATGAACACTTTATTTATGAATTGCTTAAATACAAAGTATGAACACTTATCTGAGTACCTGTACAATTGTTGTGTGTATTCAATACTCACTTCTTTTTCAAAAGGTGCCCCATCTACATGGAACCACAGAATCATACACGTGTCTCAGAATTCCTCCTCCTGGGCCTCTCAGATGATCCAGAACTACAATCTCTTCTCTTTGGGTTCTTCCTGTTCCTGTACCTGGTGACTGTGCTTGGGAACCTGCTCATCATCCTGGCTGTCAGCTCTGACCCCCACCTCCACAGCCCCATGTACTTCTTCCTCTCCAATCTGTCCTTGGCTGACATCAGTATCAGCACCACCACCATCCCTAAGATGCTAGTGAATATTCAAACGCATAGCAAATCCATCACCTATGCAGGGTGCATTGCTCAAGTGAACTTTTTTGCTCTTTTTGCATGTTTGGAGAGTCTGCTTCTGACAGTGATGGCCTATGACCGGTTGGTGGCCATTTGTCACCCCCTATACTATCTGGTCACCATGAACCCCCACCTCTGTGGTTTGTTGGTCCTGGCATCACTTTCCATTAGCTTTTTGAACTCCCTGCTGCACTACTTGATGATGACACAGCTTCCCTTCTGTGCAGGTGTGGAACTTCCTCATTATTTTTGTGAATTTTCTCAACTCTTCAACCTTTCCTGTTCTGACACCTCCATCAGTAGCATATTAATCTATTTCATTGGTACCATCTTTGGTGGAGTTCCACTGTCAGGGGTCCTTTACTCTTATTCTCGAATTATTTCCTCCATCCTCAGACTCTCATCGTTAGGTGGGAGGTATAAAGCCTTCTCCACCTGTGGTTCTCACTTGTCAGTTGTTTGCTTGTTTTATGGAACAGGCATTGGGGTGTATATAAGTTCAGCTCTCTCATCTTCCCCTAGGAAGAGTGCGGTGGCCTCAGTGATGTACACTGTGGTCATCCCTATGCTGAACCCCTTCATTTACAGTCTAAGGAACAAGGACATCAAGAGTGCCCTGTGGAGGATTAGCCACAGAATAGCCTAATCTCAAATCCTGTGCCATCTTGCTTTTTGATTCATAAGACATGAGTTTGAGCCAACTCCAGGAGCCAACTCCTGTGAAGGATAAGGAAGTCTGACGTGCTGCAGTCCATGGGGTCATAAAGAATCAGACACAACTTAGTGACTGAACAATCACAAAAAAGATTTACAAAGGTGGTAAAATCAAATATGTGCAACAAGAAGTTCTGAATATGCAAACACATAGTGTATATTTACTTATCTGGCTTCCTGCTTTCTGTTTATGCAGGTTTTCCTCTTAGAATAGCTTTAATCACTTGGGAGATTCTTTTTGAATTCTCCACATAAGTCATATTCCCACCAGGATTTTGCATAGTACACCAGTATACCATTCTGTCTTTCTTTATACATGATCCAGGACCCTTGATCATGGGCAGTCTTGTTTCTATCACTACAAAATAATCATAGCTCTCTCTTTCTTAAATTTACTGTTTCTATATTTTCCTATGATTTTTTCCACTATATGATATGAGAATCCAAATCTTACCTGAAAGACCAAGATGTTTAGAATGTTTTTATCCCCTAATGATCTTGGCCAGGTTTTTGAGCAAATAGGGTGACTAATTTCCCATTTTAAATCACATACTTCTGCTAACTCCCTTTCTCCCTGGATCACTGGACCTTGTATAGAGTGCTCTACAACTCCAGAAAAAAGCAGTGTTTGGCTTATTTCTATTAGTATGTATACTCAGTAGGATCTGTTTTTGTCCAACTACTAGTGTGCATAAGATTGTCACAAAATACGGGGCGTGTTTATATGATTCACAAACAAAGTGATAAAAAGTGAGGATAGACATTTCTCAATTGGACGTCTAAAAAGACAATACAAGAAGGTGTTGATCTACCTGTTTCCTTGAAGAATAAGCGTCATAGCAGGGAGGGAAGATTCAGAAAATCACAAAGCAAATCTATGAAAAACACATCATTGGTTTTCAAATGCCATGTCTTCTAAACGCATTTCGGTAGTTTTTCTAGCAACCAATCTCTGTTTCCCACTATGAAATGATTTCATTTTTTTTTTTACATTATTCTCATTGCTCAAGCATTCTATTAATAAAATTTATTCATACCCACTTGTTTTCCCTAAATATTCTTTACACACCAGTTATTTGGTTGTCCCCCAGCTTTTCTCTGACATGTTTGCACAAATATAATTAACATTTTTTCTTCTAAAATTTTCATTATAAAATGTCCAATTTAATTGAGTATATATTCTACTTATCAACTAACAAGTTAATGAGGAATCAATCTCTTGAGTTTCTCATACATAGACTCTGAACCAGGAAGACAGAACCATAAGGTGTAGTAGGTTGCAACAGACCATCATCTCACATTAAGTGTGTGTGAAAGGGCTAGTCACTTAGTCATGTCTGATTATTTGCAATCCCATGGACTGTAGTACACTGTAGCCCACCAGACTCCTCTGTCCATGGAATGTAAGCTGAAAGCACATTAATGACATCCAGAATTCAAATACAAAAGTTATTTTAAAAATATACATTTAGAGAGGGAGCTGTGTCCTCTCTAACTGAGCAGAAATCAAAGGTCTGTTGAACTCAGACACTGAATGTCTCTACATAAATGGAAGGACTCTATGAATGTAAGAGAAACTAGAGGTATTTCTGACTCTATGACTGGAAACATCATGATGGGATCTGCAGAAATAGCCACAACAGGGCAAATTCTTTGTGTACTAGGTCTTTTTCAGGGAAATTTTCTTGAAAAAATAACTGATAAAGGATTAATTTCCAAATTATACAAGCAGCTTGTACAACTCAATACCAGGAAAACAAACAACCCAATTAAAAAGTGTGGAAAATACTTAAACAGTCGTTTTTCCAAAGAAGACATACAGATGGCTAACAAACACATGAAAAGATGCTCAACAACACTCATTATTAGAGAAATGCAAATCAAAACCACAATGAGATATTACCTCACACCGGTCAGAATGGCCTGCATCAAAAAGTCTACAAACAATAAATGCTGGAAAGGGTGTGGAGAAAAGGAAACACTCTTGCACTGTTGGTGGGAATGTAAATTGATACAGCCACTATGGAAAATGGTATGGAGATTCCTTATAAAGCTGGAAATAAAACCAATACAGTATTGTAAAGCAAAATAAAGTAAAAATAAAAATTAAAAAAAAAATCACCATATGACCCAGCAGTCCTACTCTTAGGCCTATACCCTGAGGGAACCAAAATTGAAAGAGACACCTGTATCCCATTGTTCATTGCAACACTATTTACAATAGCTAGAACTTGGAAGCAACCTAGATGTCCATCGACAGATGAATGGATAAAGAAGTTGTGATATATATATATACAATGGCATATTACTCAGCCATAAAAAGGGATGCATTTGAGTCAGTTCTAATGAGGTGGATGAACCTAGAACCTTTATACAGAGTGAAGTGAGTCAGAAAGAGAAAGATAAATATCATATTCTAACACATATATTTAGAATCTAAAAAAAAATGGTACCGAAGAATTTTCTTACAGGGCAACAATGGAGAAACAGACATAGAGAATAGATTTATGGACATGCGGAGAGGAGAGGAGAGGGTGGGATGTATGGAAAGAGTAACATGGAAACTTACATTACCATATGTAAAATAGATAGCCAGTGGAAATTTCCTGTATGGCTCAGGAAACTCAAACAGGGGCTCTGTATCAACCTAGAGGGGTGAGGTGGGGAGAGAGATGGGAGGGAGTTTCAAAAGGGAGGGGAAATATGCATACCTATGGCTGATTTATGTTGAGGTCTGACAGAAAACAGCAAAATTTTGTAAAGAAATTATCCTTCAATAAAAAATAAATTAATTTTTAAAAAAGAAGATGTGTTGTTATATAAATGGAATACTCCTCAGCTATGACCAACCTAGATAGCATATTGAAAAGCAGAGACATTACTTTGCCAACAAAGGTCTATCTAGTCAAGGCTATGGTTTTTCTAGTGGTCATGTATGGATGCGAGAGTTGGACTGTGAAGAAAGCTGCTGCTGCTGCTGCTGCTGCTAAGTCGCTTCAGTCGTGTCCGACTCTGTGCGACCCCATAGACGGCAGCCCAACAGGCTCCCCCGTCCCTGGGATTCTCCAGGCAAGAACACTGGAGTGGGTTGCCATTTCCTTCTCCATTGTGTGAAAGCGAAAAGTGAAAGTGAAGTCGCTCACTCGCGACCGACTCCTAGCGACCCCATGGACTGCAGCCTACCAGGCTCCTCCATCCATGGGATTTTCCAGGCAAGAGTACTGGAGTGGCTTGCTATTGCCTTCTCCGGAAGAAAGCTGAGCGCCGAAGAATTGATGCTTTTGAACTGTGGTGTTGGAGAAGACTCTTGAGAGTCCCTTGAACTGCAAGGAGATCCAACCAGTTCATTCTAAAGGAGATCAGTCCTGGGTGTTCTTTGGAAGCATTGATGCTAAAGCTGAAACTCCAGTACTTTGGCCACTTCATGCGAAGAGTTGACTCATTGGAAAAGACTCTGATGCTGGAAGGGATTGGGGGCAGGAGTTATTGGGGGCAGGAGGAAAAGGGGACAACAGGATGAGATGGCTGGATGGCATCACCGACTTGATGGACGTGAGTTTGAGTGAACTCCGGGAGATGGTGATGGACAGGGAGGCCTGGCGTGCTGCGATTCACGGGGTCGCAGAGAGTCAGACACGACTGAGCGACTGATCTGATCTGATCTTATCTGATGAAAAAGAGTGAAATAATGCCATTTGGAGCTACAAGAATGGACCTAGAGAGCATAATAAGTGAAATAAGTCAGAAAGAGAAAGACAAATTATCATGTGATATCTCTTACATACAGAAACTAAAAGAATAACACAAATGAACTTTTTAAAAAACAGAAATAGAGTCGCAGATATAAAATTCACTTCAGTCGTGTCCGACTCTGTGCGACCCCATAGACGGTAGCCCACCAGGCTCCCCTGTCCCTGGGATTCTCCAGGCAAGAACACTGGAGTGGGTTGCCATTTCCTTCTCCAATGCATGAAAGTGAGAAGTGAAAGTGAAGTCACTCAGTCGTGTCCGACTCAGCGACCCCATGGACTGCAGCCCACCAGGCTCCTCCGTCCATGGGATTTTCCAGGCAAGAGTACTGGAGTGGGGTGCCATTGCCTTCTCCGCATATATACACTACTATATACAAAACAAACAACAAAAATTTGCTGAGTAGCATAGGGAACTATATTCTATATATACAGACCTATAATAATCTATAATGGAAAATAATATAAAAACAATAGGTATATATTTGTAAAAGAAGTGCCTGAAGTTTACAATCATGTAAACAACTTGGACTTCGGTGGTGAGTATAGGTCAGCCTCCTCTTGAGAAGAGTAAAGGTATAGGTCCTTCCTAATACAATCACTTTTCTTCTTTTCCTCCTCCATGAAATTAGCAAATCCTCAGAGACTGGGAGACCATGGACCAATTCATCTAATTATCTTTTAGGTGCATTGAGGTCTCAAGGCTGTATCATTGTAAATAATTAGCCTATGCTTCCCCACCCTTAAGTTAGTCAGCTCCAGTCCACTGGGTGTCATACCTGTGTCTTTCATCTCCCAGAGTTGTTGTCTGATCCTGGAAGCCATACTTGAGTCTGTTTTCTTATGAGTCCTGCGGACACAGCCTCAACCCTCATCCCACAGTGGGCATGGGAGGGGCAGGCAATCTGCATCCTTCAGTCCTGCTTCAGCGGAAACACAGCCCAACCCAGTGAGTGTCAAATGCAGAGGCACACACTGAGTGCAGGAAGGATGGGGAAGCCTTGTTTACTCACCATTAAGGCAGTGGGACAGTTGGGATAGCCAGTGGGAGGGCACCAAAATACACAGATTCAGCTAAGAGGCCTATGAAGTTTATGTTGCTAGTGGTGGGGATCCAAGAACTCTTATTTAAATTTCTACTTACCTCTAACATTGGTTCTGTCTTGGAGGGGGTGCATTTTTTTCTACCTGAGCAAGAAAGAGGTCCCTCTAAATTGACCCCCAAGTGCTCCAAAATATCATGAAGATAAGGATGATGAAAATGATGACAGTAACCACAATGTCACAAAACTTTACCTAAGGATTCCAAGTCCAGGAGCTGAGCTAAGTTTTTTGTGTAATTGTTATTTTTATATGCTTTACTATCACCTCCAAAGACAGCAATACCATTGTTATTATTTTGTAGTTCTGGATAGGGACACAATAGTTTAAGGTAATGTTTATAAACCCTGGAGAGATAAAGGGTAAAGTCAGATTTGAATGTAGACAGTGATATTCCATTCATAAGGCACCTAAACAATATTCTCTCCTGCTAACCCAGCCTGCATTTAGGGAAGTGAATTTAGGGGAAATGCAGACTCTGTATAAGGAAATAGTGACTTGGAAAGCTCTCAGGCTGGTGTAAGAAGGCCAACTTAGGGTTTGAGATCTAGCTTTGGTCTGAAATTTCTCAATTGTTCATAAGAAAGGAGACCCTGAATGCAGGAAGGATTGGGGGAGATTTGTTTTCTCATCATCAAGGCAGTGAGACAGTTGGGATAGTCAGTGGAAGGGCACCAAAGATGCATAGGTTCAAAGCAGAGACCTATGAAGTTCATGTTATTGTTAATGGTGGGGATTTGAGAATTCTTATTTCAATTTCTATTTTCCTTCCACACTGGTTCTATCTTCCTTGGGCATCTTTTCTAGCAGAGCAGGACACCTAAACTGTCCCTTAAGTTCTCCAGATGGTCATGAAGGTGATGGTGGTGAAAATGATGACAGTAAGCACAATATCACAAACTTACCTGGGATTCCATTTGCCAGGAGCTGAGCTAAGATTTTTCTGAAGCTTATTTTCTTTTATCTGCATTCCCACCCCCAGAACACGTGCTATCTTCTCTTACAGTTGAGGATAGGGACACAATATTTTAATGTAATTTTTATCAGGCCCTACGTGGAGTAGAAAAGGGGTAAAGTCAGAGTTGAATGTAGGTAGGGAAAATTCATTCATAGGGTATCTATACAGTATAGGTGGTGGTGGTGGTTTAATTACTAAGTTGTGTCTGAATCTTGCAACCACATGGATTGTAGCCTGCCAGGCTCCTGTGTCCATGGGGTTTCCTAGGCAAAAAGATTGGAGTGGGTTGCCATATCCACTTCCAGGGGATCTTCCTGATCCAGGGGTTGAATTGCCATTTCCTGCACTGCGAGTGGATTGTTTACACTGAGCCACCAGGACAGCCCCTCTAGACAGTATTCTATCCTGCTAACTCAGCCTGCATTCAGGGAACTGACCTTAGGAGAAATGCAAAGTCTCTGTAAGGAAATATGGACTTAAAAATCTTCTAAGCTGGCATAAGAAGGCTGACAATGTTTGAGAACTGGCTTTGATGTTAAATTTCTCAAATATTCATAAAAAGTTTGGATTTGATGAGAAATCAACCCCTTGGAAATGTCTAGGCTTGGAGACATATAAGAAGTATTACCTAGCAACTAAAATCAAAAACAGCAAAAAAACAAAGCAAAAACAGATATTTTATTGTGTTCCTGGGTTTGTGATCTCAAAATGTCCTTCCTTCTCTAATATTCTTTAGTCCCATGTGTAAAATGTCGTGGTCCGAGTATGGGTTGAAAAAGAATTTCCAGACATGAGACAGAATGAGAGGGAAATAAAGTTTATTAGAGTGGGAGATGCTGTTAGAACAGCAGGCCAGCTCAAGGGAGAACAGATGTTGAACAGGGGTCCTTAGTCCACTTTTATTACCAGGGTACAAGGAGTGGGATAGAGGTCTTTCAGGTCATTTGCTGATTGTATGGGGCATGTATACTGGGTAAGGGGAAGAGTAGGGCAAATACCTTCTCCCTGTGGGGTAGGAGGGGAGACAGGTTATACTGTTCCATTAATAGTTACAGCATGGGGGAGGGAAGGATGATAAGGGTCTGGTTTTTCTGTTACTGCATTCCAAGACTCTCCTTGGTTTTGTCTGCTCTTTCATCCTTGGTTCACCACATAAATGGGTGCAAAGAAAGAGGTGACTGTTTTGGTCATCAATAAAGACATGCTCACAACTGAGAACTTAGAAATATTGCAGAAGCACTGGGGTGTATATTCAATGAAGATTTTATTTATGGGTTGCTTAAATCCAATGTATGAACACTTATCTGGATGCCTCTACATTTGTTTTGCTTATTTAACACTCTTCTTTTTCAAAAGATACCCCATCAACATGGAACCACAGAATCTTACACGTGTCTCAGAATTCCTCCTGCTGGGACTCTCAGATGAAACAGAACTTCAGCCCCTCCTCTTTGGATTCTTCCTGTCCATGTATCTGGTGACCATGCTTGGGAACCTGCTCATTATCCTGGCTTTTATCTCTGATTCCCACCTCCACACCCCCATGTACTTCTTTCTCTCCAATCTGTCATTGACTGACATCAGTTTCAGCACCACCACTGTCCCCAAGATGCTAGTGAACCTCCAGATGCACAGCAAATCCATCACCTATGCAGGATGCCTAGCTCAGGTGTCCTTCTTTTCTCTTTTTGCATGTTTGGAGAGTCTCCTTCTGACAGTGATGGCCTATGACCGGCTGGTGGCCATTTGTCACCCCCTATACTATCTGGTCATCATGAACCCCCGCATCTGTGGCTTATTGGTCCTGGCATCATTTTTCACCAGCTTTTTGACCTCCCAACTGCACTACTTGATGATGTCACAGCTTACCTTCTGTGCAGATACGGAAATCCCTCATTTCTTTTGTGACCTTTCTCAACTCCTTAAGCTTGCCTGTTCAGACACCTCCATCAATAACATATTAATCCTTTTTGTTGGTACCATTTTTGGTGGAGTTCCACTCTCAGGAGTTCTTTACTCTTATTATCGAATTATTTCCTCCATTCTCAGAGTCTCATCATCAGGTGGGAATTACAAAGCCTTCTCCACCTGTGGCTCTCACCTGGCAATTGTTTGTTTGTTTTATGGAACAGGTCTTGGTGTATACCTCAGTTCAGCTGTTTCATCTTCCCCCAGGAAGGGTGCTGTGGCCTCAGTGATGTATGCTGTGGTCACCCCTATGCTGAACCCCATCATCTACAGTCTAAGAAACAAGGACATCAAGAGTGCCCTGTGGAGGATTACCCATAGGATTGCCTAATCTTAACACCTGTTCCATTGTTTTCTTTTGGTTCATAAGATTGGAAAAGGTGGTAAAATCAAATATGTGCAGCAAGAAATTCTGAATCTCCAGTCACATGTTGTATATACATCTCTGCTTTCTGTTTGTCACCAAGTCCAAACTTGCTTTGCTTACTGCATTGCAAGCTAATAAATCAGGAGACAAGATGTTGAGGCAAGAAATAATAATTTATTTAGAAAACCAGCAGATGGAAAAGATGGGAAGCCAGTGTTTCAAAATAACCATCTTATCAGGGCCTGGCTGCCAGATTCTTTTATAGAAAAGGGAAAGGGAGGTGAGGAAGTAAAGTCAACTATCTCCTGAAATGACCAACCTCAGGGGAAGGGAGGTATTAATTTCATTTTCCTTGCAGCCATTCACAGATGGACAGGGTTAGGGTGTTTCCCTGAACAAAGGCACTTTGGTGCCTTTGGCAGAGGATCAGGGTTCCCCAGGCAGGCCATTATGTAGAGATAGTATCCTTTTCATGAACAAAAGCAACAGGAAGCAAGGTTAAAGTAAAAGAAACAGATCCAAGGTGTAGTCAGATTTTTTTTTCTTTCTTATGTATTTCCTCTTAGAATAACTCTAATGGTTTGGGAAATTATTTTAGACTCCCCCTCTTAAATCATATTCCCACCTGGATTTTGCACAGCACATCACTATACCATTCTCACTTTTTAATGCATGATCCAGGACTCCTGGCCGTGGGCAGTCTTGTTTCTATCATTGCAAAATAATCATAGGCCTCTCATTTTTGTTATTTATTGTTTCTATACTGATGGCAGAAAGTGAAGAGGAACTAACAAGTCTCTTGATGAAAGTGAAAGAGGAGAGTGAAAAAGTTGGCCTAAAGCTCAACATTCAGAAAACGAAGATCATGGCATACTGAACTGAAGTGAACTGACTGATACTGTTTTCAATGGCTTTTTTCCCACACTTTGATATGAGGATCAAGACATTTAGTATATTTTTTGTTCCTAATGATCTTTGTCTAATTTTTGAGAAAGTCACCAACTCAATGGACAAGAGTTTGAGTAAACTCTGAGAGTTGGTGATGGACAGGGAGGCCTGGCGTGCTGCAGCCCATGGGGCCGCAAAGAGTCGGACATGACTGAGTGACTGAACTGAACTGAGGATGATGAATTTCCTATCTTAATAGGGGTGTTTTGAAATTGAAGTGAGAAACTATTGACTGGGTTTTCAACTGGGACTTTCCTTTGAAAACTGGGTGTATGCTTACCAAAAAGTAGGTAAGAGAGTACCTACCAGAGCAAAGTCAATTCCCAATTTTTCTGATAATTCTCTTTCCCATTCCATTTAAATTCTCCCCAATAATATTATATAGCCAGATGGAAAGGAGTAAAAATTGAATGATTCCACTGAAATGAGGACCTAAAGTAGTTGAACTGCCCCTGAGCGAGTGTAGAATGGCAGGTTCCAGAGGCTTTGGGAGGAAGAAAGGGGAGTTAGTGTTTAATGGGGACAGATTTTCACTTGGGGAAGATGAAATGGTCCCGAAGGTGAATGGTGGTGATGGTTGGAAAACAATGTGAAGGTACTTAAGGCAACTGAACTGTACAGTTAAAAATACTTTAGATGGAAGGTTTTATGTTACCTTGTGAGACATGGAGTTATTTCCTGCCATATCAGAAAACAGGGATGTCACAGTCACTAGAGATTCTAACTCTCCAGCGAGAGTTGGTGAGCCCTAAGGGCACTCAGGAAGGAGAAGAATACTTGTGATCTAACAGCCCTCAGACTGCAGCTACTCTCTATGGTGAGCCACAGGGAGCTCAGGATGTGAGAAACACAGGATACTGGCCTCAGATTGCTGAGATGCATATGAAAGAATGGTTTCAGTAATGAGCCCAGACTCTTGAATCTTCCCATACATAGAAAAGCACTAACTTCCTTAACTTGGGATATCTGGTTTCCTTTAATTCACAAAATAGACTACTTACCTTTGTGTAGAGAAACTTCTATATAACCCACCTCCTCCCTCAGCCTCCTCAAACCATTTCTTTCAGGGTTACTTGAGATGTTGCCTCCCTGCTTAAGTCCTAAAAGTTCCTGCTGAATAAAGCATAACTCTTAACTCTTAGGTCATGAATATATTTTTAAAATTTAATTTCGATTGAAGGATAATTGCTTAACAATATTGTATTGTTTTCTGCCATACCTCAACATGAATCAGCCATAGGTACACATATGTAAGTATATGTCCCCTCCCTCTTGAACCTCCATCTCATCCCAGCCTAACCCTCTAGGTTGTCACAGAGCACCGATCTGAGCTCCCTGAATCATACAGCAAATTCCCACAGGCTATCTACTTTACATATGATAGTGCATATGTTTCTTTGATACTCTATTTGTCCTACCTTCTCCTTCCCCTGCCTTGTCCACAAGTTTTTTTCTCTATGTCTGCATCTCTATTGCTGCCCTGCAAATAGGTTCATCATCACCCTCTCTCTAGATTCCATAAATATGCATTAAGATATGATACTTGTTTCTGATTTACTTCATCTGTATAATAGACTCTAGGTTTATCTACTGCATTAGCAACTGACTCAACTTGATATCAAAAGTGATATCTCACTGTAATTTTTATTTGCATTTATCTTATTTTTTTTAGCAATTAACATCAAAATTAATTTTATTTCTTCACATAGAAAGAAGACCATAAACAATTCTTCCCCTAGTTATCTTACAGGTCTTCATGTAATCATAAGCACATTATAAATATTATTCAGCTTATTATGTAGACCAAGTCACTCATCTCTCTTTAGTAAACATAGCACAATTTATTCTAACTTTGTTTTATTTTAAACATTATTTCTTTTAAAACAATATCACAAATACAGAAAAGTGGCCAGAATAGTACAAAGAACTCACAGAGTTGAGCATCTTTTCACGTGTTTATTAGCCATCTGTATGTCTTCTTTGGAGAAATATCTGTTTAGATGTTTTGCCAACTTTTTGATTGGGTTGTTTGTTTTTCTGGTGTTGAGTTGCTTGTGTATTTTGGAAATTAATCCTTTGTTGGTTGTTTCATTTGCTATAATTTTCTCCCATTCTGAGGGTTGTCGTTTGACCTTGTTTATAGTTTCCTTTGCTTTGCAAAAGATTTTAAGTTTAATTAGGCCCCATTTGTTTCTTTTTGTTTTTATTTCCATTACTCTAGGAGATGGGTCAGAGAGGATCTTGCTGTGATTTATGTCATGGAGTGTTCTATGTTTTCTGAGGTATGAATATTTTTTAAGTTGACAGTTGTTTTACCACAATAAAAAGAATCTCCTGCAGGAATGAGAGATATAGTGCTTCAATGTTAAATGTTACTCAGCCATCAGCAATCAATTCCTGGAGGGATCTGCCTCAGCTAGAGAAGCACCCCAGGCAGTCCACTTTTGATGACTGTGTGATGTGGGGGTGTAAGCATTTGGCTCCTTTGCCCCAACTCCAGCCATCTCTAAGGATCACTGTAGCTCCAGAGCTTTCTTGTGGTTTTCAGAGACCTTTGATGGGCTTCAACCTGGCTTGATGTTTTCTACTCCCTTCCTTACCACAAAGAGTTTGTGAATTAGCAGAGTCTAAGGGAACACTCACAAGACTGCCCTCCATCAGACACCAGCACAAGTTCAAGCATCTCCAGGACCACCCTTATTTTAGGCCAATTTGCTACAAATTTGGGAACTTCCTCACATTCAATAATTCTCAAACATGATTCAAACTGAGAGGACTCCCTCAAGTTCTGTCATGCACTAGAATTACTCAGATCTCAGAGAAGCACTCTACTCATTATAATAGTTTTATTATAGCCAAAGGATACAAATTAGAACCAGCTAAAGGGAGGTACACATAGAACATACCTCCCCTGAAGAGAAAAAAATTGAGCTAGAATGTTAAATTACTTAAAACTTAATATTCCAATAAAATTAGAACTAGAATTGGGGCTGTCATTCAAAATAGCAAAAAATAAATAAATAAATAAATAAATCTCTAAGGCAGAAAATCCTAAACCCTGAACAAGGACTATAGATTAAAAAAAATAGGAAGTTCTCAGAGACATAAATCTAAACTGAGAAATTAGAAATACAATCAGAATCTTGGTATGGAAGACCTAAATCTCTCTAACTTATATGACTGATTCTATAGATTTGCAGATATAAAAGTCATATATTGTTTTCTCTAATTTAAAAAAATGTGTTTGAACTTTATAAGGTAAAGAACCTGGAAATCAGAGGTGAAGCATAAAGGTCAGCCCCCTCCTGAGAAGAGGACAGGTTTATATCCTTCCTAACATACTCACTTTACTTCTTTTCCTCCACCATGAAATTAGCAAATCCTCAGAGATGGAGAGACCATGGACCAAGTTGGCTAATTATCTGCTATGTGCATTGAGGGCTCAAGGCTGTATCACTATAAAATAATCAGCCTGTGCTTCCCAGTCCTTTATATAGCCAGCTCCAGCCAATGGGTTCCATATCTGTGTGTCTCATGCTCCTGAAGTTATTGTCTGTACCAGAATGCACATCCATAAATCTGTCTTACTGGAAGTCCTGAGGACAAAGCCTCTGTCCTCAAGTAACACCAGGTATGGGAGGGGCATTCCTGCTCCAGCAGAGACATGGCACAGCCCAGTGAGTGCCAAGTGCAGTGGGAGATACTGAATGCAGAAGGAATTGGGGAGACTTGTTTACTTATCATCAGAGTAGTGGGACAGTTGGGATAGCCAGTGGGAAGGCACCAAAATGCATAGTTCAGCTCAGAGGCCAATGAAGTGAATGTTGTTGTTAGTGGTGGGGATCGTATAACTCATTTAATTATTATTATTTTTATTTTTACTTTACAATATTGTATTGGTTTTGCCATACATCAACATGAATCCATCACGGGTGTACACGTGTTGCCAATCCCAAACCCCTTCCCACCTCCCCACCCCCCACACCATCCCTCTGGGTCATCCCAGTGCACCAGCCCCAAGCATCCTGCACCCTGCATCAAACCTAGACTGGCAATTCGTTTCTTATATGATATTATACATGTTTCAATGCCATTCTCCCAAATCATCCCACCCTCTCCCTCTCCCACAGAGTCCAAAAGACTGTTCTATACATCTATGTCTAATTTCCACTTCCCTCCCATGCTGGTTCTATCTTCCTTGGTCATTTTTTCTACTTGATCAGGAAATAGGTCCTTCTAACACATCTCCTAAGTGCTCAAAATGATCGTGAAGGTGATGATGATGAAAATGATGACAGTATGTGCTTCCTTGGTGGCTCAGGGTTAAGGAATTCACTTGCCAATGCAGGAGACATATGTTCAATCCTTGGTCCGGGAAGATCCCACACTCTGAGGAGCAACTAATCTTGTGCTCTGCAAGTATTGAGTGCACATGCTCTAGAGGCCCAGAGCTGCTAACTATTGAGCCCACGTATGGCAAATACCAGAGTCCATCTCTGCAACAAGAGAAGCCTCTGGAATGAGAAAACTATGCACTGCAATGAATCATAGCCAACCCCCACCCCAACCAGCTGTAACTAGGGAAAAGCCTGCATAGTAATAAAAATCCACCATAGCCAAAGATAAATAAACAAAACTATTTTTTTCCTTCTTTTTTTTTTAAATAAATTTTATTTTTACTTTATTTTATTTTACAATACTGTATTGGTTTTGCCATACATTGACATGAATCCACCACGGGTGTATACAAGCTCCCAATCCTAAACCCCCCTCCCCCCTCCCACCCCATATCATCTCTCTGAATCATCCCCATGCACCAGCCCCAAGCATCCTGTATCCTGTATCAAACATAGACTGGCGCTTCATTTCTTACATGATAGTATACATGTTTCAATGCCATTCTCCCAAATCATCCCACCCTCTCCCTCTCCCACAGAGTCCAAAAGACTGTTCTATACATCTGTGTCTCTTTTGCTGTCTCGCATACAGGGTCATCATTGCCATCTTTCTAAATTCCATATATATGTGTCAGTATACTGTATTGGTGTTTTTCTTTCTGGCTTACTTCACTCTGTATAATAGGTTCCAGTTTCATCCATCTCATTAGAGCAGATTCAAATGAATTCTTTTTGATGCTGAGTAATACTCCATTGTGTATATGTACCACAGCTTTCTTATCCATTCATCTGCTGATGGACATCTAGGTTGTTTCCATGTCCTGGCTATTATAAACAGTGCTGCAATGAACATTGGGGTACATGTGTCTCTTTCAATTCTGGTTTCCTCGGTGTGTATGCCCAGCAGTGGGATTGCTGGGTCATAAGGCAGTTCTATTTGCAGTTTTTTAAAGGAATCTCCACACTGTTCGCCATAGTGGCTGTACTAGTTTGCATTCCCACCAACAGTGTAAGAGGGTTCCCTTTTCTCCACACTCTCTCCAGCATTTATTGCTTGTAGACTTTTGAATCGCAGCCATGGTACCTCAGAAATGGTACCTCACTGTGGTCTTGATTTGTATTTCTCTGATAATGAGTGATGTTGAGCATCTTTTCATGTGTTTGTTAGCCATCTGTATGTCTCTTTGGAGAAATGTAAAAATATGGAACGCTTCACGAATTTGCGTGTCATCCTTGCGCAGGGGCCATGCTAATCTTCTCTGTATTGTTCCAATTTTTAGTATATGTGCTGCCGAAGCAAGCACTTAAAAATATATTTTTTAAAATGATGACAGTAACCACAACATCACAAAACCTTACTCAATGATTCTAAGAGCCAAGTTCTGATCTAAGTTTATTATGCAGCCTGTTTCCTATTATATGCATTTTCACCTCTCAAAGAAAGTCAAATGCATTATCATTACTTTACAGTTAGGATAGAAACATTTTACTTTAATGTAATTTTGATCAATCACTGGGGTATAGAGTGTAAGGTCAGATTTGAATGCAGAAAATGAAATTCCATCCATAGGGTACCTAGACAGTATACTATCCTGCTAACTCAACCTGCATTCAGGGAGCTGAATTTAGGACAAATGCAAATTCTCTGTTGGGCTTCCCTGGTGGCTCAGGGGTAAAGAATCCATCTGCCAGTGCAGGAGACAGTGGTTCCATCCTTGGATCAGGGAGATCCCCTAGAGAGGGAATGGCAACCCACTCCAGTATTCTTGCCTGGAGAATCCTATGGATAGAGGAGCCTGGCAGCCTAAAGTCCATGGGATCGCACAGAGTTGGACATGACTGAGATGACTTAGCACACATGCATACAAACTCTCTATAAGGGAGAAATGACTTGAAAGGCTCTCTAAACCTGACATAAGAAGGGTAACTTATGGTGTGAAACCCATGTGTATGTGTTTGTGTGTGCATGTGTGTGTGTGCTCTCAGTCATGTCCAACTTTTTGCGACCCCATGGACTGTAGCTGGCCAGGCTCCTCTGTCCATGAAATTTTCCAGGCAAGAATACTGGAGAAGGTTGCCCTTTTATAAAGATCCAGGGGATCTTTCCCACTCACATCTCTCGGGTCTCCAACACTGGAAGGCAAATTCTTTGTTGGAGCTAGTTGTTGCTGTTGTTCAGTTGCTAAGTTGTGCCTGACTCTTTGTGACCCCATGAACTGAAGCACTCCAGGCTTCCCTGTCCTTCACCATCTCCTGGAGTTTGTTCAAACTCATGTCCATTGAGTCAATGAAGCCATTCAACCATCTCATACTCTGTCATCTGCTTCTCCTTCTGCCTTCAATCATTCCCAGTATCAGGGTCTTTTGGCTATTCGCATCAGGTGGCCAAAGTATTGCAGCTTCAGCTTCAGCATCAATCCTTTCAATGAATATTTAGGGTTCATTTCCTTTAGGATTGACTGGTTTGATCTCCTTGCAGTCCAAGGGACTCTTGAGAATATTGTGTTAAATAAAATATATTATTAAAATTAAAAAAAGAATCTTCTCCAGCACCACATTTCTTTTTAATATTTATTTAATTAGTTTCACCTGGTCTTAGTTGTAGCATACAGGATCTTCTTTCTTCCATTATAGCATGTGGGATCTTCAGGTCCAGCACCACGATTTGAAGGCATCAATTCTTCAGCGCTCATTGGAGGTTGAGGGATGGTTTCATTTTCAGCACCAAATCTGGGGAACAGCTCCCTGCCCGGCACTCCTCTTAATTCTAGTACACTGTTACTTCTTTACCAACGAGTTACCTGGTAAGCCTCCACATATCCTACAAATGGATATTACTGATCCTACTTCAGTGTAAGGGATACCAGCATAGAAGTGGAGAGATTTACACACATTCCACCTTTGGTGGGTGAAAGATGTGGGTCTCACACAAAGGCTTAATTCCAGTCCCAAGTCTCAAGGCGGTACAGCCTGAGTGAATTATTTTCTTTTGAAACCTTCTTTAGTCCCAAATGAGCAAATGCAATTAGAACCATGGATTGCTTCTTGGGGGATCTAGTGAGTCTATCCGTGAATTAGTAGAATGGAACAAGTGATTTGCAGGGGGCTTTTACATGAGTATTATAGAGATAGGGTTTTCTATGAATAATAATGCATTTTTTAGACCATTTTGTAAATCTGAGCCATGGAAATATCATTCTTTTTGAAAAATGGAAATTTTCATATGACTCTATCATGAAAAGCCTTGCTAGTCAAATTTCAAGAACCTTTCTGATTTGATACCTTGACAATCAGAGTGTACATTTGCTTTTGTCTGATAGCTCCATCAGGAAAATAAGTAATTAATAGTAAAGTTGCACAAGTTTCCATCTTTAAAACTAAAACAGTACTCTTGGATGCATATATATTTTGGAAATCCTCACTCGTGTAGGATGGTGGGTGGCACGATAATTCACTTATCTGTGTCACAATAAGAAATTGAAAAATAAATGAAATTTAACCCTCAGGTAATACTGTGCATCATTTTATGTGTTGATATATATATACTTCATATATGTACTTAAATAAATAGATACATAGGTACATAGATACATGCTCTTAAATATATAGATATATGTACTTAAAATGCAATACTGTGGTAAATGACAACTTTATGTCAACTGGAATCTAGGCCAATTTGCAAGAAAACTACTTACAAACACAGAAGTCAATAGAAATATTATGGACACACTGAAAGGAAAACACATCTATTGAGTTCATGACAATGTTTATCCTGAACAACATTGAAATGCAGGGGAATAGGACCATATAGGGATAGCAAAACCCTCTTTTTTTTTAAGTAATAAATATAAGTTCTAATGCAAGTATTAATAAATATTTATATTTTAATATGTGAAGTGTATAATAATGATGCTAATAATAGGCAACATGAATGCAATATTAATTGATTGCCTGACAATGGTTCTCTACCCTGACAATATATTAATATGCCAAAAGGGCCTATGGGTAGAGATTCTGGTTTAATTGCTTCTAGGCTGTAGCCAGTCCATAGTTAAATTGTAAAAGATCAAAAGGTAATTGTAGTATGTGTACGGCTAAGTCCCTTTGCTGTTTACCTGAAACTATCAGAACATTTTTTGTTAATCACCATGTATACCCGTGGCAGATTCATGTCAATGTATCACAAAATCACTACAATATTGTAAAGTAATTAGCCTCCAATTAAAATAAATAAATTTATATCTAGAAAAATTTTAAATAAATTTTTTAAGTGAAAAAAAATCACCTATACACCAATACAAAATAAAAAGCTTTTGAAAAAGGTAATTATAAAGATGAACTAACACTGACAACCACTGTTGAAGTACTTTATCTTTATTTTAACTCACTACTTTACAGTAACCTGGTTAGGTCTGTGAAACTAATATACCCATTTTATAGATGAATAAACTACCCCAGTGTTTTTGATCCTAGTCTTTGGTTTTTTTCCCTTTCGATTTTTCCCATATTATATCTCGTTTTGACCTGGCAGGAGAAATGAAGACCTGCATTGCCTTCAGGAAGTTCAATGTAGGAGAAACACAATTACTTGATAAGAAAGAATGACTTGAAAAGGCTTTTAAGCTGGCATAAGAAGACCAGCTTAGAGTTTGAGATCTGGCTTTGGTCTGGAATTTCTTGATTGTTCATATGAGAGTTAGATTTGATGAGAAATCAACTCTTCACATATATTTAGGATTAGAGATTTATTTAAGAAATGTTGCCTAGCCACTGCAAACAAAAACAAGAAAAAGCAAACTCAGCCTCAGATCTTTCTCCAAGAGTGTGTAACACTGATAGAAAAAAACCTGCAAAAAAATAGGTACACAGTGTTTATTAATTATTACTGAATCACTGGTGTACCATATATTAATATTATCTTCAAGATCAGTGATGCCATATGATTTTGCACTTCTAACAATTAGTTATTATCAAAATGTGAAGCCCGTCAAGGCTATATATTTGTGTTGGATGTGTAAGTTAAGAGACATTGATCAGACAATTTGCAGATTGGAATGAGCATTTTACTCCAAGAAAGACAGATGTCAAAATTAAATAAAGAGACTTCCCTCTTAGCCCCCAAGGGGCTAAGACTCCATGGTCCCAATGCAGGGGGACTGGGTTCAATCCCTGGCCAGGGAACTAGATCCCATATGCTGCAACAGAGATACCATGTGCTACAATTAAGATCTGGCACAGACAAATAAATAATAAATATTTTTTAAACCCAAATGAAGAAACATTCTAAAAGATAATTAGTACATAAAAATGGTATCTGACTATGAATATTTGAGTTTAATTTATAGTCCAGTCATTATGGGTTTTAGGTATTTAAGATTACCCTATAAATTAAGGGAATTTTTGTACTGTATTTGAATAGGATAAAGTAAATTTGAATGCTTTATAAGTGTACTTCAGATTTTTTTATTAGGATATAGTTGATTCATGGTGTTGTGTTAATTTCAGGTATACAGCAAAGTGAGTCTTTTATACATATCTGTACTTTTACTCATTTTAACATTATTTTTCCCATATAGGCCATTACAGAGTATGGAGTAGAGTTCCCTGTACTGTACAGTAGGTCCTTATCAGTTATCTATTTTATATATAGGAGTGTATACCTGTCAATCCCAACCTTTCAATTTATCCTTCTCCCCACTACCCAGTAACCATGAGTCTGTTTTCTACATCTGTAACTTTATTGCTGTTTTGTAAATCAATACATTTGTACCCTTTTTTAAAGATTCCACAAATATAATATCATATGATATTTGTCTTTCTCTGTCTGACTTACTTCACTCAGTATGACAATCTCTAGGTACATGCTGCAAATGATATTATTTTGTTATTTTTATGGTTCAGTAATATTTGACTGTCAGTTCAGTTCAGTTCAGTTGCTCAGTTGTGTCCAACTCTTTGCGACCCCATGGACTGCAGCACTCCAGACTTCCCTGTCCATCACCAACTCCCGGAGCTTATTCAAACTCATGTCCATTGAGTCGGTGATACCATTCAACCATCTCATTCTCTGTCATCCCCTTTTCCTTCAGCCTTCAATCTTTACCAGCATCAGGGTCTTATCCAATGAGTCAGTTCTTCACATCAGGTGGCCAAAGTATTGGAGTTTCAGCTTCAGCATCACTCCTTCAAATGAATATTCAGGACTGATCTCCTTTAGGATGGACTGGTTGAATCTCCTTGCAGTCCAAGGGACTCTCAAGAGTCTTCTCCAATACCACAGTTCAAAAGCATCAGTTCGTCAGTGCTCAGCTTTCTTTATAGTCCAACTCTCACATCCATACATGACTACTGGAAAAGCCATAGCTTTGACTAGATGGACCTTTATTGGCAAAGTAATGTCTCTGCTTTTTAATATGCTATCTAGGTTGGTCATCGCTTTTCTTCCAACAAGCAAGCATCTTTTAATTTTATGGCTGCACTCACCATCTGTAGTGATTTTGGGGCCCAGAAAAATCAAGTCTGTCACTGTTTTCATTGTTTCCCCATCTATTTCCACTGTTCAGTTCAGTTCAGTTTAGTCACTCAGTTGTGTCTGACTATTTATGACCCCATGAACCTCAACACATCAGGCCTCCCTGTCCATCATCAACTCCCAGAGTCCACCCAAACCCATGTCCATTGAGTCAGTGATGCCATCAATCATTTCCACTGTAATGTACTTTAATTAGAATGACATTTTTAAGGAGGGAGAATACATTTTATTCTATATTTTCCCTTCAAAAGTAGGGGGCACATAATTTGTTGTGTGTATGGACTTGTTATTTCAGTCTCCTTACTTCACTCATATTCTTTGGCCCCGCGACTCTAAAATGGGTGTATAGACAAGTGAATATTCTTGGCATCAATAAAGAAGAGCTCTTAATTGATAAATACTGCTGAATGTACTTCAGTGTTTGATACTCAAGCCTGAATACATTACGTGGAAATTGTTTGAATCCAAAGTATGGACATTTATCCAGGTTCCTGAATATTTATTTCCTGTATTCAACACTCTCTTCTTTTTCAAAAGGTGTTCCATCTACATGGAATCCCAGAATCTAACAGGTGTCTCAGAATTCCTCCTCCTGGGCCTCTCAGATGATCCAAACCTGCAGCCCCTTCTTTTTGGGCTCTTCCTGTCCCTGTACCTGGTGACCTTGTTTGGGAACCTGCTCATCATCCTGGTTATCAGCTCTGATCCCCACCTCCACATTCCAATGTATTTCTTCCTTTCCAGTTTGTCCTTGGCTGACATCAGTATCAGCACCACCACCATCCCCAAGATGCTAGTGAACCTCCATACATACAACAAATCCATCACCTATAGAGGGTGTCTGACTCAGCTAACCTTTTTTTCTCTTTTTGCATTTTTGGAGAGTCTCCTTCTGACAGTGATGGCCTATGATCGGTTGGTGGCCATTTGTAATCCTCTACGCTACCTGGTCATCATGAATCCCCGTACCTGTGGCTTATTGGTCTTGGCATCATTTTTCATCAGCTTTTTGACCTCCCTGCTGCACTACTTGATGATGTTACAGCTTACCTTCTGTGCAAATGTGAAAATCCCTCATTTCTTTTGTGATCCTCCTCAACTTGTCAACCTCGCCTGTTCCAACACCTCCATCAGTAACCTATTAATCTATTTCATTGGTACTATCTTTGGTGGAGTTCCACTCTTAGGAATTCTTTACTCTTATGCTCGGATTATATCCTCCATTCTAAGAGTCTCCTCATCAGATGGGAAGTACAAAGCCTTCTCCACCTGTGGCTCTCACTTGTCAGTTGTTTGCTTATTTTTTGGAACAGGCCTTGGGATGTACGTCAGTTCAACTGTCTTATCTTCCCCCAGGAAGAGTGCAGTGGCCTCAGTGATGTACACTATAGTCACCCCTATGCTGAACCCCTTCATCTACAGTCTAAGGAACAAGGACATCACAAATGCCCTGTGGAGGATTTTCTGCAAAATAATCTAATCTCAACACCTGTGCCATATTGTTTTGGGTTAATAAGACTGGAAAAGGCAATAAAATCACATATATGCAACAAATGATTTGAATCTGCAGTTCCATAATATATATATACCTATCTGACTTTCATCTTTCAGTCTACAAAAATTTTCCTCTTAGAATAGCTGGAAATAGTAGAATTACTTAGAATAGTAATTACTTAGAATAGTAATGGAATTGTGACATCATTTGGACACTCCATGTGAGTCATAGCCCATTCAGGATTTTGCATAGCACATCAGTATATCCTTCTCAATTTTCTTATGTATTATGTCAGACCCTTGGTCATGAGCAGTATTGTTTCTATGATTACAAAATAATCATAGCTTTCTTTTTTTGTTATTTTTTGTTTCTATAGGTTTCATATTATTTGCCCCTCCATTTGTTAGGTGGATTTAAACACTACCTTAAGTATATTTTTGTTCCTTAATGATGTTGTTCAGATTTTTGAGCAAGTAAGTTGACTAATTTCCTGATTAACCAGGATATTTTGGGACTGAATTTGGACACTGTAACACTGAGTTTTCAACTAGTACTTTTGGGAAATAGGATTATAATTTCCCAAGAATGATGAGAGACTTCTAGAGAAAAGTTAATTCTCAATCTTTCTAATAATTCTCCTTGCCATTCCATCTAATTTCTTCCTGATCATATTACATAGTCAGACATAATAGGGAAAAATAGAATGGTTTCTAGAAGGTACCAAAAGTAGTCAAACTCATACAGATAGAGATTAGAATGGTCATTGCTAGAATCTTTGGGAGGAAGAATGGGGAGTTAGGGTTTAATGGAGACAAATTTCAGTTGGGGAAGATGGAATAGTGCTGGAGATGAGTAGTGGTTTATGGCTGCAAAACAAAAAGAGGAGAGACAGGGTCTGAGAGAGGGCTCTTGTCTAACACTTGAAAATGTATTGTCCAAGGAGACACACATGCTGACAAAGCAAGAGGCTTTATTGGAAAAGGGTGCTTGGGCAGAATGAAGTGGGTTAAGGGAATTCAGAACTACTCTGCCAGATAGTTCACAGTTTCAGGTTTTATGGTAATAAGGTTAGTTTCTGGGTTGTCTCCGGCCAATCATTCTGACTCAGGGTCCTTCCTGATGGTACGCATTACTCAACCAAGATGGATTCCAGCAAGAAGGATCCCAGGAGGTCAGTAGGACATATAGACTGCATCCCTACCTACTTTTGACCTTTCCCATATTCTTTCAGTTGGTCATAGCTTTTTAGTTCTGCATCCCTTACCAGGAACACCCATTGAAAGATAACCCAAACAAGTGGTTACTCTCATGCTTGGCCAGAGTTGGTGGTTTCAGTCAGTGGTTCCCCTAAAAATCTGCCCCCCAACCCCCTCCCCTGCCAGGACTTCATACTGAAGATAACTTCTTGAGAATTGGGGCAGAGATCTTTCTTCTGTAAAAACTTTCTGTTGAGAATGAACATTGTCCTGCCTAGTAGAGTAGAAGTTTCTCTCCACCTGTTCTAAATCGAGGTATCTTATGTCTGAAACTGACATCCACCCTTGTAGTAACAAAAATTTAGCCTGAAACTGTCAGAGATATAAGTACTTTTAACAGACAGGGGCCAAACAAGAGTCCTGACAGGATGTCATCACTGTCTCCAGAAAAGGAAGGCAAAGTTGGGAGTGAGGGCTACAGAGTGTATGACTTTCTTCTGATTGTTTGGTGTTGAGGTAACAGGGCAGGGCTCCAGGAATCTTGCACTCAACCTGAAGTTACCATCCTTCTCCTGGATGGGGGATACAGTTCTTCAAAACTCAAAGATAGTGTTATATATACTCCTTAAGGAGGAAGCAGCACCCTGTCCCAAGGCTGCACCACCATTTGACTGCTCCTCCCGTGTTTCTGTTGGCTTTTCTTGTGTCCTAGATAGTAAAGAATCTTCCTGCAATGCAGAAGACCTGGGTTCGATCCCTGGGTTGGGACGATCCCCTGGAGAAGGGAATGGCTACCCACTCCAGTATTCCTGCCTGGAGCATTCCAAGGACAGAGGAACCTGGAGGATTACAGTCCAAGGGGTTGCAATGAGTCCAACATGGGACTGAGTGACTCACACTTTCACTTTTCTGTGTTTCTGCATCCCCTCCCTTTCCTGATAAGCAACTGTCTGAATCTGCCCTTTGAAACTCAGGGAAGATCAAGGAGGCTGAATGAGCCTACAAATAAGAAACAGGGGATACAGAACGGATTTGTACTCTGGAGTCCCACAGAGTCCTCTTCAGTTTCAATTCAGGGAACTGTGCAACAATGGTTCTGGTCGCTTCCTGCTAAAATGGGGCAGTTGTTGTTGTTTACTTGCTAAGTAGTGTCCGACTCTGTGACCCCATGAACTGCAGCCTGGCAATCTCCTCTGTCCATGGGATTTCCCAATCAAGAGTGGGTAAAATGGGGCATAATTCTCCCTCAATGTGGAGAATATACACTGAATTGGAAATACTTCTGAGTTCAAAATCCTGGATCTAAGTCTTGTATGATCTCAATGTCACTTCCTTGGTTGTAAGATATTCAGTTAGAAGTAGTTGGAGGAGTGACAACTGGAATTTTAACAGACAAAATGAAGTTCATTCCCTGAGATAAGCCTGAAACCCAGTCTGGACCTCACACCTTGGGGAGAATTGCAGCCAGGTAGCCAGTTGTTTACTTTTATCTTCCCTGGTAGCTCAGAGGTTAAAGTGTCTGCCTCCGATGCCGGAGACCTGGGTTCGATCCCTGGGTCAGGAAGATCCCCTGGAGAAGGAAATGGTAACCCACTCCAGTATTCTTGCCTAGATTCAAAAGCATCAATTCTTCGGCGATCAGCCTTCTTCACAGTCCAACTCTCACATCCATACATGACCACAGGAAAAACCATAGCCTTGACTAGACGGACCTTAGTCGGCAAAGTAATGTCTCTGCTTTTGAAAATGCTATCTAGGTTGGACATAACTTTTCTTCCAAGGTGTAAGCGTCTTCTAATTTCATGGCTGCAGTCTCCATCAGCAGTGATTTTGGAGCCCCCCAAAATAAAGTCTGACACTGTTTCCACTGTTTCCCCATCTACTTCCCATGAAGTGATGGGACCAGATGCCATGATCTTTGTTTTCTGAATGTTGAGCTTTAAGCCAACTTTTTCGCTCTCCTCTTTCACTTTCATCAAGAGGCTTTTAAGCTCCTCTTCACTTTCTGCCATAAGGGTGGTGTCATCTGCATATCTGAGGTTATTGATATTTCTCCTGGCAATCTTGATTCCAGCTTGTGTTTATTCCAGTCCAGCGTTTCTCATGATGTACTCTGCATAGAAGTTAAATAAGCAGGGTGACAATATACAGCCTTGATGTACTCCTTTTCCTATTTGGAACCAGTCTGTTGTTCCATGTCCAGTTCTAACTGTTGCTTCCTGACCTGCATACAGATTTCTCAATTACCTATCTCCTTTTTCTACTAATATCTGATCTAAAGCAATTTCATTTTCCAAAAAAATTGTAGTTGGAAGAGGATACCTTGAACCCATAAGGTTGCAGCTACCAGCTGCCAGCAGACATTGTTTTGAGAATGACTGGTGACATCCCAAGTCTGACACAGCTCAGAAAACTGAAGCTCTTAGCTATACAAGGGCTTTTCAGAAATCATGTTCCTAATGCCACCTGGTAGTATTACCTTGGATGTCTGAACTACAGCTATTCCATTTTGACTTTCAATTGCATTTCTCTCCTTAATGGCCAAAACAGATGTTACCATTAATGACTTCAGTACTTTTTTCATTATGAGAAGATACAAGAGTTTGAGCTCATAAAACCTTTCCTGAAAGCAACTATCTGAGGGTCTGTTCTGCAGTTCTTCCAGAACATAGAGCACCTCATTCAAGCTCCCCCACCTTGAACTCATTTAAAAATGTGTTGAAAGTCAGTGGCTGTAGTGGCCACTGACCCAATCCTTAGAGAGGCAGATGGGAAGTGCCCAGTTTTCAGTTATCAGGGCCCCTTCAGGGTAATGAATTCAACCGTGGTTTGGAGGGCGGGGGGTATTTCATGACTCTTTTGTCCCACAACTGTAGGAATGTTCATTCTCAGGTCTGGCAGAGATTTTTCCGATAGGCCACCCAATGTGCTATTACTGGTCTAGGCCTTATTAACAGTAGCTGGAAGTCTCTGGACCACCTTCTTCCTAGTCTCTTTTGGTCTATGAAAATATTCCTTCTTGTTACTTCTTCCCCTATCTGGAATTACACTATGACAATCATCAATCTCATATGAAGCTTTATATCATCATTTTATCAGTGGCTCAGCCACACATTTGGTAATGAAAGAAAAAATTTTGTAAAAATGGGCAATATAAACATAAGATAGCTAGTAATATTAATGAGGTCATAAGTAAGAATTTTGGTCAAGAATTATCTTTAGAAGCAGCCCAGTATATTCGAGGTCATCTAAATTTACCTGTTCTGTACCAATCCTTATCTTTAAGGGAAACTATATATTGGCATTGCCCATAAGGCATCTAGCCCAACTTCCTACTGTTATTAGACTGATTATTCCCAGCATGGTTTAATTGTGCCCAGCCTAAGGGAGTCTTTAAATTTAAATGACCATGGCCTGGGTGTTAATCTCCTGGTTGTAGACCATGGGGCATCTGATCTTCATCCAAGGATACTTCATTGGGTTAAGCTTCAGAAATAGACTTAGAGCATTCTTTTAATAATTTACTTAAATTTTGCACAATGTAACATAACAGAAAGAAATTATCTGAGAAGTGAGTCTTAGTGACTACTGACTTCAATAAACAGAATTAGAATTTGATATCCATTGAAACATCTCTGCTTCTCTAAAATTACCTTCATTTTCATCAGATATAACTAAATCAAGATTAATTTATCCATGTTAAGTCTGGTTAATTGATAAAAAGGCCTCCCAACAAACTCAAAAAGAAGCAAATTTATTTAATAAATTCCCTGGTGGCTCAATGGTAAAGAATCTGCCTACCAATGTAAGAGATGCAGGTTCAATCCTTGGGTTGAGAAGACCCTCTAGAGAAGGAAATATCAACCCATTCCAGTCTTCTTGCCTGGGAAATCCCATGGATAGGAGAACCTGGTGGGCTACAGTCTATGAGGTCACCAAGGAGTCAGACACAACTTACTGACTAAACAAAGCAGTATACATAGGGATGGTGACAACAGGCATTAGAGTCCAATGAAAATGAAAATTTTATTCAGCAAAATGGGTCAAATACAAGCAATCTAATGCTGGCACATCAGTCCAATTTCTATCTCAATGGAGATATTTTCCCCTTCCTTTTTCCCTGTGTCTTTTCTACTTCTGTCTCTCTAATAAGGATATCTGTGACTACATTTAAAGGCTATCCAGATAATCTTGGATAAATTCTTTCACTGAAAAGACTCTTTTTCCAAATAAGTAACATTCACCCTGTTGTAGTATAAAGTAAGATTCACAAGATAGGAAGAATAGGAAGTGGACATATTGTTTTGAGAGCTACCATTCAAACTCACTACAGAGATGTTCTGGCAGACTCCACAGAAAGATCTATTAAAAACTGGATCAGGGAAGGAAAATCAGTTTTCTATCTTTGGGCTTCATGTCCAAGTCTGACATTTTCATTTGCTGTCACTGTCTTTGTGGAGAACAATCTGAGGATAAGGGCACCTCGTGCAGGAGTGGATGAGTATCTAGCTCCTATTCCTAATGATCTCTGAAGTCTTTGTCATGAAAGATAACTTTCTTTATTGTTTAATCATATTAGACAAAAGTGTCCTTTTTCTTATTAGAACTAAAGTCTCCTCACTAATAAATTTCAGATATCTTGCAATCACCTCAACCATCAAGGATGATGACAGTTTTATAGATATTGAAACTGATTATAGTGGATGCTAATGGTTCCTCAGAAGGATGCTATTCACCAGTGACTGGTCTTACTAATTATTGATATGTGGTGTGAGCTCATTTCCCTTGCCTCATGGGAGGGATAATTCTGAGGTATGATTTTCATGGCACTTTCCATAGAATCAGACAGAAGCTAGTCTTAGTACAGGACCACAGCTTCCTTCATTCCTCCACCACCCCCCACCCCAGCCCCCCGCCTCATCACCTCCTACAACTTTCCTTTTCTGAGAGTCATCACAAACAAAAATCACTCAAACTAGAACTCCTGGGTCATACTGCTTCTATAGAACATGAGCAAAGAAATAGAGTATGGAGAAATGTTGTGACAAACATCCCAGAGCTAGAATAAAAGCAAAGTTGGGCTCTGAGTCCAAGTTTCAATACTTTAAACATGACTCTAGTCATTTTAGAGGAATTGCACAGTGGAAGACTCAAGTATTCTGGTTCATCTAGGGTGCCTATCATTTTGATTTGAGAAAACTAAGCCCCCCCACCCAACCAAAGACAATGTAATCACAGAACAAAAAAGGCAACATATCAGTGAGTTTCCTCAAGGATTTCTTCTTGTCCCCGTTTCTTAGGCTGTAAATAAACGCTATAAATAAACGGGTTCACCATTTAAGGACCACAATGTACCTCAGTGAGACTACTGAAATTTTTCTGGACAAGCCAGTAACTGCAGAACTAATGTAAACCCCATGAGCTGTTCAATAGAACAAGGAAACAACCAACAGATGAGACCCACAGGTGGAAAAAGCTTTATACTTTCTATTCATTGTATAACATTGATGACATTCTCAAAACAGAGGAGACAATTGGAGTATATGAGAAAATGGTCCCAGAGACAGAAACACTCCCAAATAAGCTACCCATGAGATATATTAGAATGTTGCTGATGAGGGTATCAGAACAGGCCAGCTTGATGACCTGAGGAAACTCACAGAATGAGTGAGGAATTTTCAGGTCTCTGCCGAAGGACAGCCTCAGTGCCATTGGACTGTGGAGCATGGCATTCATAATGCTAAAGAACAGAAGGAATGGAATCAGCAGAACACAGAAAGGAGGGCTCGTGATAACCATGTCCCTTCTGCATGCATGTGTGCTAAGTCACTTTAGTCATGTTTGACTAAATGCAGCCCCATGGACTATAGCCTGCCAGGCTTCTCTGTCCATGAGATTCTCCAGGCAAGAATACTGGAGTGGGTTGTCATGCCCTCCTCCAGGGGGTCTTCCTGACTCAAGGGTTGAACTTGAGTCTCTTATGTCCCCTGTATTGACAGGCAGATTCTTTACTACAGAGCCATATGGGAAGCCCAAACGTGTACCTTAGGGGTTGACAAATGACCACATAGCAATCATAGGCCATAATAGCAAGGAGAAAATTCTCTCAACAGGTCAAAAACAGGAAAAAAGCCATTTGGGTGAGGCAGCTTGCAGAAGTGGTGTTCTCATTCTGTACTTACTTATTGACAAGCATCTTTGGGATCGTGGTTATGATTAAACAGATGTCAGCAAAGGAAAGATTTGAAAGAAAGTAATACATGGGTGTGCAGAAGTGGGAGTCAGAGCTGACAGTCAGGATGACAAGCAGGTTTCCAAGAACAGTGGCCATGTATATGGACAGGAACAGAGTGAAGAGGATAAGCTGGAGTTCAGGATCTTCTATCATTCCCAGGAGAAGGAAATCGGAAACATCTATTTGGTTTCCTGATTCCTTGTTATGAAGAAATTGGATGGAAAATATCAGGTGGAGAAACAATAAAATTTATAATCTATGGACTAGCTGCAGCATCAAAATTACTTTGGAACTTTTTTGAAATAACCATTCTTGGGCCCTGTTCTTGATTCCCTGATGACAAACATTAGGAATAAGGACTAACAATCAATATTTTTAATAAGGTCTCTAGATGATTCTGTCAAACAATGAATTTTGAAAGCCACTGCTTTAGAAAAACACTCATCTATATAATGAACCCAAGAAAATAATTGAATCTTCTTCTCTGCCTATTTCTCCCTCCACTTACTTTATTAGCCAAAATATTTTGTTAAGCATTGATAACCTCACACACTGTGGCAAGTGCTGAGAATAAAGAAATGTGTGTGCTCAATCATGTCTGATCCCTCGAGACCTCATGAGCTGTATCCTGCCAGGCTCCTCTCTCCATGGAATTCTCCAGGCAAGAATACTGAGTGGGTAGCCATTCCCTTCTCCAGGGGATCTTCCCAACCCAGGGATCAAATCCACATTTCCTGCATCTCCTGTATGGAAAGGCAGATTCTTTATCACTGCACCCCCTAAAATGAAGAAGACATTGCTGCATTTCTTCTGAATTATTACACAACTTCAAACAAAAAGAAATATAAGAATAAAATTATGAATTCTGTTTATTTATTCATAATTATGAATAAAATTATGAACTTCCTGGAAGTTCATCCTTTAAGCTGGTAACTGGCATATTATTAAAAAAAAAAAAAAGCTGAACATGAGTGGAAGGAAAAAACTGAATGCATAGGCTCCTAAAACATCCAGATGAAAATAGCAACAATTTGCTAGTATTTAGAAGATAACAAGAATATTGCAAGATAACACTAAATGTCAAACATCCTAGAAGGAGTGTCCCTGTAAGCAGAGATTCTCCCTCTCCCAGTTAGTTAGTGTTAGTGGCTTAGTCATATCTGATTCTTTGTGACCCCATGGGCTGTAGCCCTCCAGGCTTCTCAGTCCATGGAGTTCTCCAGGCAAGAATACTGAGTGGATAGCCATATACTTTCTTCAGGGGATCTTGAGAACCCAGGTTCTCCTACACTGCAGGCATTCTTTACTATCTGAGCCACCAGGGAAGACCTCTCAGTCTCAGGAGCCGGGGACCCCAGGGGTTAGGGAGGCGGACAAATGTGGTCTTGACAGCCCTTATTGCTTGGAAGAGTACTTAGACTCAGAACACTGAAATTAATCCAGACTCCACTACTTGTTTTATGAAAGCAGAAACTTGTCCAACTAAATGAGTAACCTAGTGTCCTCATTGTGTAATGGGAATGTTCCCTCCTGAGAAATCTGTACGCAAGTCAAGAAGCAACAGTTAGAAATGGACATGGAACAACGAACTGGTTCCAAATTGGAAAAGGAGTACGTCAAGACTATATATTGTCACCCTGCTTATTTAATTTTCATGCAGAGTATATCATGAGAAATTCTGGGCTGAATGAAAAACAAGCTTGAATCAAGTTTGCTGGGAGAAATATCAATTACCTCAGATATGCAGATGACACCATCCTTATGGCAGAAAGTGAAACGGAACTAAAGAGCCTCTTGATGAAAGTGAAAGAGGAGAGTGAAAAACCTGGCTTAAAACTCAGTCTTCAAAAAAGGAAGATCATGGCATCCAGTCCCATCACTTCATGGCAAATAGATGGGGAAATAATGGAAACAGTTCAGTTCAGTTCAGTCACTCAGTCGTGTCCAACTCTTTGCAATCACATGGACTACAGCACACCAGCCTTCCCTATCCATCACCAACTCCTGGAGACGTCTCAAACTCAAGTCCATTGAGTCTGATGCCATCCAACCATCCCATCCTCTGTCATCCCCTTCTTGTCCTGCCTTCAATCTTTCCCAACATCACGGTCTTTTCCAATGAGTCAGTTCTTCACATCAAGTGGCCAAAGCATTGGAGATTCAGCTTCAGCATCAGTCCTTCCAATGAATATTCAGGACTGAATCCCTTTAGGATTGAGTAGTTGGGTCTCCTTGCAGTCCAAGGGACTCTCAAGAGTCTTCTCTAACACCACAGTTCAAAAGCATGAATTCTTTGGTGCTCAGCTTTCTTTTTAATCCAACTCACATCCATACATGACTACTGGAAAAAGCATAGCTTTGACTAGATGGACCTTTGTTGGGAAAGTAATGTCTCTGCTTTTTAATATGCTATCTATCTTGGTCATAGCTTTTCTTCCAAAGAGCAAGCATCTTTTAATTTCATGGCTGCAGTCACCATCTTCAGTGATTTGGGAGCACCCCAAGATAACGTCTCTCACTGTTTCCATTGTTTCCCCATCTATTTGCCATGAAATGATGGGACTGGAGGCCATGATCTTACTTTCTTGAATGTTGAGTTTTAAGCCAGCTTTTTCACCCTCCTCTTTCACTTTCATCAAGAGGCTCTTTAGTTCTTCTTCACTTTCTGCTATCTGTGTGTCTGAGGTTATTGTTATTTCTCCAGGAAATCTTGATTCCAGCTTGTGCTTCATCCAGCCTAGCATTTTGCATGATGTACTCTGCATATAAGTTAAATAAGCAGGGTGACAGTATACAGCCTTGATGTACTCCTTTCCCTATTTGCAGCCAGTCTGTTGCTCCATGTTCAGTTCTAACTGTTGCTTCTTGACCTGCATACAGATTTCTCAGAAAGCAGTGAGGAGGTCTGGTATTCCCATCTCTTTCAGAATTTTCCACAGTTTGTGGTGATCCACACAGTCAAAGGCTTTGGCATAGTCAATAAAGCAGAAGTATATGCTTTTTCTGGAGATCTCTTGATTTTTTGATGATCCAACAGATGTTGACAAGATCTCTGGTTCCACTGCCTTTTCTAAATACAACTTAAACATCTGGAAGTTCATGGTTCACATACTGTTGAAGACTTACTTGGATAATTTTGAGCATTACTTTGCTAGTGTATGAGATGAGTGCAATTGTGAGGTAGTTTGAGCATTCTTTGGCATTGCCTTTCTTTGGGATTGGAATGAAAACTGACCTTTTCCAGTCCTGTGGCCACTGCTGAGTTTTCCAGATTTGTTGGCATATTGAGTGCAGCACTTTCACAGCATCATCTTTCAGGATTTGAAACAGCTCAACTGGAATCTCATCACCTCCACTAGCTTTGTTCATAGTGATTCTTCCTATGACTTTGCATTCCAGGATGCCTGGCTCCAGATGAGTGATCAAACCATTGTGGTTTCTGGGTCATGAAGATCTTTTTTGTATAGTTCTTCTGTGTATTCTTGCCACCTCTTCTTAATAGCTTCTGCTTCTGATAGGCCCACACCATTCCTTTCTTTATTGTGCCCATCTTTGCATGAAATGTTCCCTTGGTATCTCTGATTTTCTTGAAGAGATCTCCCATCCTATTGTTTTCCTCTATTTCTTTGCACTGATCTTTGAGGAAGGCTTTCTTATCTCTCCTTGCTATTCTTTGGAACTCTGTATTCAAATGGGTATATCTTTCCTTTTCTCCTTTGCCTTTTGCTTCTCTTCTTTTCTCAGCTATTTGTAAGATCTCCTCAGAAACAGTGACAGACTTTATTTTCTTGGGCTCCAAAATCACTGCAGCCATGAAATTAAAAGATGATTGCTCCTTGGAAGAAAAGCTATGGCCAACCTAGACAGCATATTAAAAAGCAGAGACATTACTCTGCTGACAGAGGTCTGTATAGTCTAAACTATGCTTTTTCCAGTAGTCATATATGTATGGGAGAGTTGTACCATAAATAAAGCTGAGCACCGAAGAATTGATGCTTTTGAACTCTGGTGTTGGAGAAAACTCTTGAGAGTGCCTTGGACTGCAGGGAGATCAAGCCAGTGAGTTTTAAAGGAAATCAACCCTTAATATTCATTGGAAGGACTGATGCTGAAAATTGAAGCTCCAATACTTTGGCCACTGGATGCAAAGAATCGATGACTCATTAGAAAAGACCCTGATGCTGGGAAAGATTGAAGGCAGGTCAAGAAGAAGATGACAGAGGATGAGATGGTTGGATGACATCATTGACTCGATGGACATGAGTTTGAGCAAGCTCTAGGAGTTGGTGATGGACGGGGAAGTCTGACGTGCTTCAATTCACAGTGTTGCAAAAAGTTGGACATGAGTGGCTGAACTGAACTTTCCTAGCATCAGTGTCTTTTCTAATTAGTTGACTGTTTGTATCAGGTGGCCAAAGTGTTGGAGCTTCAGCATCCGTCCTTCCAAGGAGTACTCAAGGTTGATTTCCTTTAGGACTCCCTGTTTTGATCTCCTTGCAGTCCAAGGGACTCTCAAGAGTCTTCTCCAACACCACAAATCAAAAGCTTCAATCTTTCCATGCTCAGCCTTCTTTATAATCCAAATTTCACATCTGTACAAGACTACTAGAAAAACCATAGGTTTGACTATATGGAATTTTGTCAGCAAAGTGATGTCTTTGCTTTTTATTATGTGGTCTAGGTTTGTCATAGCTTTCCCTCCAAGGAGCTAGTGTCTTTTAATTTAATTTCATTCATATACTGATATCCTAATCTTTAGAATATGACTGTATTTGAGATAGGATCTTTGAAGAGGTAATTTGATTAAAGTGAAATAATTAAGGTGAACCTTAATCCAACAAGAAGAGATTTGGATACATGCATACAGAGGCAAGACCACATGAAGAAATACGGAGAATATGGCCAGCTACAAGCCAAGAAAAATGGCCTCAGAAGAAACCAGTCTTGCTGACACCTTGATCTAGGCTTCCAATCTCCAGAACTGTGACAATAAATTTGTTACTAAGCCACCCAGTCTGTGTTACTCTGTTATGGCAGCACTAGCTTTCCCGGGGGCTCAGATGGTAAAGAATGCCTGCAATGTGGGAGACCTGAGTTCAGTCCCTGTGTTGGGAAGACCCCCTGGAGAAGGGTATGGCAATCCACTCCAGTATTCTTGCCTGGAGAATTCCCATAGACAGAGGAGCCTGGTGGGCTGCAGTCCATGGGGTCACAAAGAGTCGGACATGACTAAGTGACTAAGCACACAGCACAGCAAACCAATACGTTGTACAGACCCTTTCACCATCAGCACAAGAATTCAAGTAAACACCTGAAAATTAGGAGAAGGCAATGGCAACCCACTCCAGTACTCTTGCCTGGAAAATCCCATGGATGGAGGAGCCTGGTAGGCTGCAGTCCATGGGGTCACACAGAGTCGGACACAACTGAAGCGACTTAGCAGCAGCAGCACGCAGTTACAAGCATAATGTAGATGGATCCTAAACTGCATATCATGTGTAATTCATAAATGAAATTGTGCTGACATAAAGAAATGATCCTCTTAAGTGTAGATTTAATGGAGTTTTAGATATGCTGATGACACCACCCTTATGGCAGAAAGTGAAGAGGAACTAGAAAGCCTCTTGATGAAAGTGAAAGAGGAGAGAGAAAAAGTTGGCTTAAAGCTCAACATTCAGAAAACGAAGATCATGGCATCTGGTCCCATCACTTCATGGGAAATAGATGGGGAACAGTGGAAACACTGTCAGGCTTTATTTTTTTGGGCTCCAAAATCACTGCAGATTGTGATTGCAGCCATGAAATTAAAAGACGCTTACTCCTTGGAAGAAAAGTTATGACCAACCTAGACAGCATATTCAAAAGCAGAGACATTACATTGCCAACAGAGGTCCATCTAGTCAAGGCTATGGTTTTTCCAGTTGTCATGTATGGATATGAAAGTTGGACTGTGGTTAATAAAATGTAAAGACTGCACCTGCTACTATGCTGGATTTCATTCTTACATATTTTCACAGGGAACTTGCTTTAATGAATTTATTTTGAGAAGTTTTAAATCAAATTCTATGTCAGGATTTTACATTAATGTCCAATAGGTGGTTAGATTTGTTCAATGTTAAAATAGGTATTATGGTAACTTCCTCATCAGTTAAATTATTAATTTAAAGTATAACATGTTTTTTATTAAGAGAAACTAACTTACAGAGAAATTTGGCTGAGAATAGACCACTGTTAAGGCCCTTTGTTGTACAGAATGCTGTGCTTTAATAAATCATGATGTTGTAATAGAATTGTATCTTCCTGAGTAATAATTTATAGTGTTTCTCTAGTAAATCTTGAATAGCTTATTTAACTTCTGTGGTCAAAAAAATGTTCTGTTTCCAGACACATGTTCTCTAAATCTTCATGTCACTTACATGTTTGCCATCATTTTTGTTTTACTGTATTTGCCTATACTGATGCTTGAAATTTTAGCTTCAAAGTCACAATAAATCTGGTTTCTCTTCAAAAAAAAAAAAAAACTGAAAATTTTATAGCACCCATGTTTGTGAAGGGGAGGATTTCTACTCAGGAGAAAAATGGGCCCTGCCATTATAGAGAGTGTAGGATCCCAGGGGAAAAAGTACTGGGTGAGAATTCATACAAACATATATGTGAACATGTCAAAAGAGAGTCAGGGTTTGTTGGGGGTCACGAGGGTCTTGGTTTTAATCTTATGCCTCTCCTCACTGCTTCTACTGTAAGAAATTATAGTGTAACAATCTCAAAGAGACTTTGTGTTACCTGGAGGACATCACTGAAGTATGGTGCTTGATATTAATATCTCCCATGGATCTTGAAGGTGGAAGATCTGTCCTCAGAAGGACCAGATGAACTGATTGAGGCAACGGGCTCCAGTTCAAGAAAGATCATCTCTGGAAGGAGGTTCAGGTGTCCTGTTTCCTTACTGAGCAAAGACTGTTGAGTGAGGTGGTCACAGGCAGACTCTTGCAATCTTTGCTTCCTTGGGGATCAATAACTAAAGCTCTTCATTAGACAAGCTATTTTAGTGTCATGCTGATCCCTGGACCTTCTAGATCAAGACTCTAGAATGGATGAGTTCATGATGGCCAATGTCTGACCCTCTGAGGCAAGGTAGCTGCACACCATCTACTTCTTTCCACTTCTGTTTTGACAGCTTTGTTTCAATCAACATGGTAGTTAATTCCTCTTCAGAGTTCATATCCATCTTTTCCAATTTTGCCACAATAATTTCATTGTACATTTCCTTTCCCTTAGTTTATTGAGAAATAATTAACACACACCACTGCATAAGTTTGAGGTATACAGCAGATAATTTGATTTACATATATTGTGACATAAGCTTGAGGTATACAGCAGATAATTTGATTTACATATATTGTGAAATGATTATCACAAATTCAGCTAACAGTCATAATCAAGAGATACAATAAAAAGACAGAAAAAAGAAAGAAAATACATTTTCTTAGTTTCAAGATTAACTACTTTCCTATATATCGTACATCAATGTTAACTAGTGTCATCGTGTTGCACATTGCACCCCTAGTGTTTATTTATCTTTTCTGAGGTGTAGATGATTTACATTATTAGATTAGTTTCAGATGTACAATGTAGTCATCCAAAATTTTTATAAATTAATCTGCATTATCACTGCAGATGGTGACTGCAGCCATGAAATTANACACCACCCTTATGGCAGAAAGGGAAGAGGAACTAAAAAGCCTCTTGATGAAAGTGAAAGTGGAGAGTGAAAAAGTTGGCTTAAAACTCAACATTCAGAAAACGAAGATCATGGCATCTGTTTCCATCACTTCATGGGAAATAGATGTGGAAACAGTGGAAACAGTGTCAGACTTTATTATTTGGGGCTCCAAAATCACTGCAGATGGTGACTGCAGCCATGAAATTAAAAGACGCTTACTCCTTGGAAGAAAGGTTATAAACAACCTAGACAGCATTTCAAAAGCAGAGACATTACTTTGCCAACAAAGGTCCATCTAGTCAAGGCTATGGTTTTTCCTGTGGTCATGTATGGATGTGAGAGTTGGACTGTGAAGAAAGCTGAGTGCTGAAGACCTAATGCTTTTGAACTGTGGTGTTGGAGAAGACTCTTGAGAGTCCCTTGGACTGCAAGATCCAACCAGTCCATTCTGAAGGAGATCAGCCCTGGGATTTCTTTGGAAGGAATGATGCTAAAGCTGAAACTCCAGTACTTTGGCCACCTCATGCAAAGAATTGACTCATTGGAAAAGACTCTGATGCTGGGAGGGATTGGGGGCAGGAGGAGAAGGGGACGACAGAGGATGAGATGGCTGGATGGCATCACTGACTCGATGGACGTGAGTCTGAGTGAACTCCGGGAGTTGGTGATGGACAGGGAGGCCATGGGGTCACAAAGAGTTGGACACGACTGAGCAACTGAACTGAACTGAACTGAAAGCTTAGTTTGAAGGATTTGGGGCATAACGTTGCTGGCATGTGAAAGGAGAGCAATTGTACAGTAGTTTGAACATTCTTTGGCACTGCCAGTTTTGGGGATTGTAATGAAAACTGGCTTTTCCAGTCTTGTGGCCACTAGTAAGTTTTCCAAATTTGCTGACATATTGAGTGCAGCACTTTAGCAGTAGCAACTTTTAGGATTTTAAATGGCTCAGCTGGAATTCCATCACCTCCACTAGCTGTGATCATAGTAATGCTTCCTAAGGCCCATTTGACTTTATACTCCAGGATGTCCAGGATGTCTAGGTGAGTGACCACACCATTGTGGTTATCCTGGTCATTAAGAACTTTCTGGTATAGTTCTTCTGTGTATTCTTGCCACATTTCTACATCTCTTCTGCTTCTGTTAGGTCCTTATTGTTTCTGTCCTTTATCATGCCTAACCTTGCATGAAATGTTCCCTTGATATCTCCAATTTTCTTGAATATTATCCAATATTATCCAATTCCTCCCAGCATCAGAGTCTTTTCCAGTGAGTCAACTCTTTGCATGAGGTGGTCAAAGTATCGGAGTTTCAGCTTTAGCATCAGTCCTTCCAATGAACACCCAGGATTGATCTCCTTTAGAATGGACTGGTTGGATCTCCTTGCACTCCAAGGGACTCTCAAGAGTCTTCTCCAACACCACAGTTCAAAAGCATCAATTCTTCAGCGCTCAGCTTTCTTCACAGTCCAACGTTCACATCTATACAGTGTATGTGAACTGAGAATTTCCCAGTGTACAAGCTGGGTTTCAAAGAGACCAAATTGTCAGCATCTGTTGGATCATGGAGAAAGCAATGGAGTTCCAGAAAAACATCTATTTCTGCTTCATTGACTACACTAAAGCTTTTGACTGTTTGGATCACTAAAAACTGTGGAAAATTCTTTAAAAGACAGGGATACCAGACCACCTTACCTGTCTCCTGAGAAACCTGTATGCAGGTCAAGAAGCAACATTTAGAACTGGACATTGATTCATGGGGTTGCAAAGAGTCGGACACGACTGAGTGACTGAACTGAACTGAAAGTTATTATATATTTTATGGGGGTATGTGTTGTGTTGGTTTCTTCTGTACAATGAAGTGAATTATCAAATATTGGCTACATTTACAGTACAATACATACTTGTAGCTCATTTATTTTATACATAATTAGTTTGTACCTTTTAATCCCTTGCCAATTTCTTGCCTCTCCTACCTTCTTCTTCCACTAGCAACAGCTGTGTGGTTCTCAATATCTGTGAGTCTGTTTAATTTTGTTACATCCGCTCATGTGTTTTATTTTTTAGATTCCACATGTAAGTGATAGCATACATTATTTGTCTTTCTCTCTGTGACTAATTTCACTATCATAGTAAGCCCCAAGTCTATTCATGCTGTAGCAAATGGCAATATTTCATTCCTGTCTATGGCTGAGTAATATTGCATATATATATATGTGTGTGTGTAATATATATATATATGAAAGTGTGAAAGTGTTAGTCACTCAGTTGTGTCTGACTCTTTGTGACCCCATATACTGTAGCTCACCATGCTCCTCTGTTCATGGGATTTCCCAGGCAAGAATACTGGAGTGGGTTGCCATTTCCTTCTCTGGGGGATCTTCCTGACCTAGGGATTGAACCTGGGTTTCCTTAATTGCAGGAGGTTTCTTATATATATTATTTATATATAACTCATTTATATACATATAGTCAATTACCCATTACATATTCTTGCCTCTTTTGTTGTATATCAATGATCCACATATGATCTATGCTACAGAATGTCCATGCACACTTGAAAAAAAATGTATATTCTGCCACTTACGAATGGAATATTCTACATATATCTATTAACTATTATTTTGCCTCATTCTATAAACACAAGTCCAAGGCAGATGGCACAACCACAGAAAAGAAGGTGTCCCACTGATGAGTTTTCTTAAGGCTCCCTTCATGTCCCTGTTTCTCAGGCTGTAGATAAAAGGGTTCATCATCTGAGAAACCACGATGTACATAACTGAAGCCACTGCAGTCTTCCTGGATGAGCCAGTCAGTATAGAACTTATATAAACCCCAAAACCTGTCCCATAGAATAAGGAAACAACTAACAAGTGAGACCCACAGGTGGAAAAAGCTTTCAGCTTTGCACCTGCTGATGGCATTCTCAAAACAGAGGAGACAATTTGAGTATAAGAGAAAATGATGCCAGAGAGAGGAACGACACCAAATATGCTACCCACCAAATATAACAAAAGGTCATTGATGTGGGTATCAGAACATGTTAGCTTGACAACCTGAGCAAGTTCACAGAAAAAGTGAGGGATTTCCAGGTTCTTACAAAAGGACAGCCGCAATGCTGTCAGACTGAGGAGCAGAGCATTCAGAATGCTTAGCAACAGTGAGAATATAATCAGCAGGCCACAGGTTTGCGGGTTCATGATAATTGAGTATCTTAAGGGATGACAAATGGCCACATAACGGTCATAAGCCATGACAGTAAGGAGAAAATTTTCCAGAAAGGCAAAAATCATGACGAAGCACATCTGGGTGAGGCAGCCTGAATATGTGATGCTCTGATTGTGTGCTTGGATGTTGACCAGCATTTTGGGGATCGTGGCTGTGCTCATGCAGATGTCAGTAAAGGACAGGTTGGAGAGGAAGAAGTACATGGGGGTGTGGATGTGGGGATCACAGCTGACAGCCAGGATGATGAGCAGGTTTCCCAGGAGAGTGATTAGGTACATGGACAGGAACAGGAAGAAAACGTGGAGCTGTAGTTCTGGATCATCTGTCAATCCCAGGAGATAAAAATTGGAAGCATCTGTTTGATTTCTGGTTTCCATATTGTTGATGAATCTGAAGGAAAAATGGAGTGAAAATAAAATAAAATGAAGGATCCCCAGGTGAGTAGCAGCAGTCCTTGGGAACTGGTTAGAACTGCAAATTCTTGGTACCACTGTAGATTTACTGCTGACAAACTGTAGGGACAAGGGCCAGAAATTCAAGTTTCAACAAACCCACCAGATGAATTTGATATATGGTAAAGTTTGAAAAAACAGTGCTTAAGTATTGAATATAAAGAAATAAAATTCTGTGTATATTGTAAACCCAAGAGAGCATTTAAGTATTTCCCTTTGCTAATTTTCCCCTCCATCATCACATTTCACACTTTGTTTGCTTTTATTTTTATTGATCACCAACACATTTTTACACCTTGTGCCAAGTGCTGAGACTGAAATAAAGAATAAAGCTCAGTTACAAAAAATAAATGACCCAATCAAAAAATGGACCAAAGAACTGAGTAGGCATTTCTCCAAAGAAGACATACAGATGGCTAACAAACACATGAAAAGATGCTCAACATCACTCATTATCAGAGAAATGCAAATCAAGACCACAATGAGATACCATTTCACACCAGTCAGAATGGCAGCGATTCAAAAGTCTACAAGCAATAAACGCTGGAGAGGGTGTGGAGAAAAGGGAACCTTCTTACACTGTTGGTGGGAATGCAAACTAGTATAGCCACTATGGAGAACAGTGTGGAGATTCCTTAAAAAAACTGCAAATAGAACTGCCTTATGACCCAGCAATCCCACTGCTGGGCATACACACCAAGGAAACCAGAATTGAAAGAGACACATGTACCCCAATGTTCACTGCAGCATTGTTTATAATAGCTAGGATATAGAAGCAACTTAGATCCATCAGCAGACGAATGGATAAGAAAGCTGTGGTACATATACACAATGGAGTATTACTGGCCATTAAAAAGAGTACATTTGAATCAGTTCTAATGAGGTTGATGAAACTGGAGCCGATTATACAGAGTGAAGTAAGCCAGAAAGAAAAACACCAATACAGCATACTAACACATATATATGGAATTTAGAAAGATGGTAGCTTTCCATCAGCAGATGAATGGATAAGAAAGCTGTGGTACATATACACAATGGAGTATTACTGGCCATTAAAAAGAGTACATTTGAATCAGTTCTAATGAGGTTGATGAAACTGGAGCCGATTATACAGAGTGAAGTAAGCCAGAAAGAAAAACACCAATACAGCATACTAACACATATATATGGAATTTAGAAAGATGGTAGCTATAACCTTGTATGCGAGAAAGCAATAGAGACACAGATGTATAAAACAGACTTTTGGACTCTGTGGGAGAGGGAGACGGTGGGATGATTTGGGAGAATGGCATTGAAACATGTATAATATCATGTAAGAAATGAATCGCCAGTCGAGGTTCAATGCAGGATACAGGATGCTTGGGGCTGATGCACTGGGATGACCCAGAGAGATGGTATGGGGAGGGATGTGGGAAAGGGGTTCAGGATTGGGAACTCATGTACACCCATGGCGGATTCATGTTGATGTATGGCAAAACCAATACAGTATTGTAAAGTAAAATAAAGTAAAATTAAAAAAAATAACAAAAAACAAAAAAAAAGAATAAAATGTGACATTTCTTTCAGAATTATTTCTTACCTCAAACAAGCAGAAAGATGAGAATGCATACATGTAGTCTGTCTTGTGGAGTGTGGTGCCCCAAACTTGACATACCTCAAAATGACTTGAGGGGCTCATCAGATTATAGATGAGTTATCAGATCTAAGTTACATTTATCATATCTGAGTTATAATATATCTTTATTCATCCATGTGAACACTTAGGTAAGGTGAGGTTATATCAAGGTCATGAAATACACAGTGGATAGAAAATATTAAGTCTGAGCTCAGATCCTCTCACCACTGAGTTGACTCTGGATAGTACAGAATTAGCATTCCCAAACCAGCACTCAGATTTTATAATTTCCCTTTAACAGTTTAATATCTTCATCTTGAAAACACGCCAGATCTTTTCTCCTGCTTACAACATGTTTGTCTCTACCTATGAAGTATTGTGTAGCAGGTCACGGCATCTATACAGGGGTATGCTCTGCACCTGAGCAAAGACTCAAAGTGACATATATCCTCACCCATAACAATTTTTTACTTGACCTTTTCATAAAACCAGCTCTTTATTTTTGGTAGTTTATAAAGGTCAAAAGTAAGATTCATTTACAATAGTAACAAAATGTAATGCTTTTAGAAAAGATGCTGATTATGTTTGAGTTTGACGTTTTACTGTATCAATTTTCACTTTAAAAAAGAAAATGTCATGTAGATTCCTTCATGATATGCTACTCATCTGCATTAACAATTAATTCTAACAGAAGCTGGACAAGTATCACATTCTGTGTTTCATCCTAGGGGATTTCTTCCCCTAAGATGACAGGTGAGATATCATTTAAAAAACAAACAAACAAACAAACAGCTAGATGAGAGAGAATTAAATGCATAAGCTTCAAAAAATAGATTAAAATAGCAAAAATTTGGGCTTCCCAGTTGGCTCAGTGGTTAAGAATCTGCCTGCCAAAGCAGGAGATGTAGGAGACCCAGGCTTGATCTCTGGATTGGTAAGATCTCTTGGAAGAGGAAATGGCAACCCACTCCAATATTCTTACCTGGGAAATCCCATGGACAGAGGAGCCTGGTGGGCTACAGTGCATAGGGTCACAGAGAGTCAGACACAACTGAAGAGACTGAGCATGCCTGCAGAGCAATGATTTTTGGTCCTTAGAAGACAGGAAACTACAAGATAAGACATATATATGACACGTCAAAAATATTCAGGCATTGAGACTTCCCTAGTTATCTACCTCCTAATGTAGAGGAGGTGGGTTCCATCCCTGGTCTTGGAACTAAGATACATCATGCCATGCGGCAACTAAACCTGTGCACCATAACTCCTGAGCCCACCTCCTCTAGAGCCTCCTGTTGCAACAAGCAAAGCTTGTGCACGACAGGGAAAAGCCCACATGCCACAGCTAGCAACAGAGTCCAGCATTGCTGCAAAGACCCAGTGCAGGTAAAATAAAAATTGTATAGCTGAGCACCAAAGAATTGATGCCATCAAACTGTGGTGCTGGAGAAGACTCTTGAGAGTCTCCTGGACAGCAGGGAGATCAAAGAAGTGAGTCCTAAAGAAAATCAACCCTGATATTCATTGGAAGCTCTGATGCTGAAGCTGAAGCTCCAATACTTTGGTCATCTGATGGAGTCAACTGGTTGGAAAAGACCCTGATTCTGGGAAAGATTGAGGGCAAAAGGAGAAGAGGGTGGAAGAGGAAGAGATGGTCAGATAGCATCACTGACTCAATAGACATGAGCAAATTCCAGGAGATGGTGAAGGACGGGGAAGTCTGGAGTGCTGCAGTCCATGGGGTCACAAAGAGTTGGATATGACTGAGTGACTGAACAACAACATATATATTCAGGCATCCTACAGGACTATAAAACAATAGTCCTCCGCAGCTGGGGGAGACAGATGTGGCTATGTCAGTCCTTATTAGGTGGTACATTATTTAGACTCAAATACTATGAACTTAATCCAGGACCAGCACTTTCTTTGAGAATTCAAAAATTGTTCAACTGTGTAAGAAGCTTCAATGTACTCATTTGTTTAATGGGAGCTATTATAAAACATTATGGAATATTGAAATGATGAGAAATGAATAAAGAGCCATCAGCATAGTACTCAGCATATGAGACCCTTGTACTCACCTATCTTATTTTAAAATTTTCTTTATGAACAAAGGCACCTGGCTCATTACACTCCTCAGAAGGAAGCAGTGATCAGATTGAAAGAATACAATAGAAAGGGGGAATGAATATTCTTCCATGGCAACTGAAAGTTTCAGAGATGTGTTATGAGCTTAAACTCCAGTTAGAAATCATTATCACATAGAAAAGATATGAAGGAAACATTGATGATATCTACGTTCATTGGCCATGGACACATGATGAAATAGATAGAAATTAAAATGAAATAAATGATAAAATAAATCAGATACACATATCAGTACCAATTATGAAAATGGTAAGATAAATTTTTTGAATGACAAAGTCTACAACATTAGAAAATTTAAAATATATATCAAACAGTTATAAGTAATAATCCACAACAAATATAAACCTGGAGGATTATTCAAGCAAAGAAATACAGAAATAAGTACAATCAGCATTCCCATCTTGTGAAAAGTATCAAATTCCCACACATCACTGTCCTCATTCTAGGTGTTTTATTGCAATAAATAACACAGATGTATATGGAGTCCCCACATCATGCGTTGGCAAATCTTGATGCTTTTCTTTCCTCAAGAGAACCACTAAATGAATTACATATACATTATTCTTCAACAATTTTTACTATAAGCAGGGTTATTGTTTTGTGGACAATTGCATTGTACTGCATTTTGAAGTTTTATATGGTTAGGACCACATAGTATATGTCATTTACAATTGGCGTTCTTGTGTAATTTATCTTCTCTTTATTGTTGATATTTTTAATCCCTCTTCATTAATTTTAATTACCAGAGAATATTCCACTATACTGTTGTGTGTGTACTCAGTCATGCAGTTGTGGCCAACTCTTTGAAACCCCATGGACTATAGCCCATCAGGCTCCTGTGTCCATGGAATTTTTCAGGCAAGAATATTGGAGTGGGTTGCCATTTCCTCCTCCAGGGGATATTCTTGGCCCAAGGCTCAAGCCCACGTCTGTGTCTCCCACATTGGCAGGCAGATTCTTTTACCAATGAGCCACTTGGGAAACCCCACTATACTGTTGTGCTTAGTCACTCATTCGTGTCTGACTCTTTGTAACCCCATGGACTGTAGCCCACCAAGCTCCTCTATCCATGGGGATTCTCCAAGCAAGAATACTGGAGTGGGTTGCCATGCCCTCCTCCAGGGGATCTTCCCAACCAGGGATCAAAACCAAGTCTCCCACATTGCAGGCAGATTTTAACACTATATTATTACATCATACTTTATTTCTGTTTCCTAACTCATAGGTGTTATGGTTAATGCATTTTTCTTACATATGTTTGTGAACACATGGACAATATAAAACAATACAAGGGGGAAAACTATCACATTCAAGATGATTTTGACTCTCAGGAGGAGGGAATAAGATCTAAAGGGGATACAAAACAGATGCCTTTTGTATGTGTATTATTTTCTTACATTATATTTAAGACCTGAAGTTGGGAACAGAATGTCACCATTTTAAAGTTTCAAAGGAGTTTAAGGATTGTTATATTTTTTAAAGGTATTATACTATCTTTGCTGTATAAATTTCTAAATTCTTAGAAATTTTATAGATACAGGTTTGCTAGGAGGACAGTCAGCTAAGGCTCCATGTGTCTCTACTTACCCCTTGTGTCTTTGCAGCCCAGGTACAGCAATAATGCAAATGAACTTCTGTGCAGTGGTATTTGAAGAACCAGAAAGGGAAATAAAGGAAAAACTGACCAAATCTCTTCCCCACGACCACCACGGTATTCAAGCAAACGTCAGAAAGTTTTATGAGGCATCAGGTTTGAGAAACGGCATATTTCTGCTTAGGAGAATAAAGAGTAGATAAAGAGTTCTTCCATTTTTAGAGGAAATAGAAGACCAGCAGATTGAGAACTGGGTGAGCATTGGTACAAACTTGTCAACAAAAAGACAGGTTGTCTGGAATCTCATAGAGCACTTCATTCTGATCATTAAATGCCTGAACTCTGCTCATCATGTCTCTTAGATAAATTTTTAGTAAACACCTTTTCTTGTTACAAAAAAAAAAAAAAAATCCCCAAATCATTAACTAAGGGACTTTACCTAACTGGCATCTGTGTGTAATGATGCTTGACATGACATGATGCTTGGATATTGGAGACAGATCTGTCCTCAGGAAGAGCAGACAGAGCATGTGAAACCATGGACTCCTGGTCAAGAAGGATCACCTCTGAAAGCCGGTTCAGGTGTGCCTTTCCTAGGAAGGCAAGGGCTGTTTCATATCACAGGCTGACAGCTAACCATAGCTATACCCCTGGGGATCAATAACCAAAGTTCCTCATTAGACAAATATTTTTGGTACCATTCTGATCCCTGGACTGTGCAAATCCTTAAAGACCACAGCAGTACAAGAGAGAATTTCATGATGGATAATCCTTGACCTTCTTAGACCAAGTGTATGCTATGTATTCTATCCACCCATTCATATACAGCTGCATTTCACATGTAAACATTCTTTTTCTAATTAATTCCAGGCTTCCTTCCTATTGTTTGTGGGGGAGGGACAAAGAATTTTGTTTTATTTATTTTTGGTACCATTCTGATCCCTGGACTGTGCAAATCCTTAAAGACCACAGCAGTACAAGAGAGAATTTCATGATGGATAATCCTTGACCTTCTTAGACCAAGTGTATGCTATGTATTCTATCCACCCATTCATATACAGCTGCATTTCACATGTAAACATTCTTTTTCTAATTAATTCCAGGCTTCCTTCCTATTGTTTGTGGGGGAGGGACAAAGAATTTTGTTTTATTTATTTTTTCATGGAAAGACACTATATTTTATTTTTTTATTTTTCCAAGACAAATGTGTTTTATTTATTTATTTTTTTTGTTATTGCATCTTTATTTTTATTTAATTTTTTTTTAATTTTATTTTTACTTTATTTTACCTTACCATACCGTATTGGTTTTGCCATACATTGACATGAATCCACCATGGGTGTATATTAGCTCCCAGTCCTGAATCCCCCTCCCACCTCCCACCCCATATCATCTCTCTGGATCATCCCCGTGCACCAGCCCCAAGCATCCTGTATCCTGTACACCAGTTACACTTCTAAAAGCTTATCATGTTATATTTCAATAAACCATCATGCCTACTCTTTGAGATAAGTACTATTATTCTACAATTTAAGTATGAATAAACTGAGATCCTGAAAGATTACCTTTGTTACCTTTGTGAGAGGGAGTGTTCTCACAGCATGTATGGATGTGAGAGTTGGACCGTAAAGAAAGCTGAGCACTGAAGAATTGATGCTCTTGAACTGTGGTGCTGGAGAAGACTCTTGAGAGTCCCCTGGACTGCAAGGAGATCCAACTAGTCAGTCCTAAAGGAAATCAGTCCTGAATATTCATTGGAAAGACTGATGCTGAAGCTGAAACTCACCTGATGTGAAGAACTGACTCACTATATTTTAAATATAGCAATGTGTACCTGCCAATCCCAAACTCCTGATCTATTCCTTATTAATGTTGCATACAAAGGCATCTCTATTTAATTTATAAAATCAGAAAGCCTGATTCCAATTTTAAGTGTAGAAGCCTATTTTACATATTGGCCAAATAATATATTTATATAGTTAAGATATCAGAGATCAAATTGCCAACATTTGGCAGATCATAGACAAAGCAAGGGAATTTCAGAAAAACATCTACTCTGTTTCACTATAGCCTTTGATTGTGTGTATCATAACAAACTGTGAAAAGCTCTTAAAGAGATGGGAATACCAGACCATCTTATGTGTCTCCTAAGAAACCTGTGTGCAGGTCAAGAAGCAAGAGTTAGAACCCTGTATGGAACAACTGATTGGTTCAAGATTGAGAAAGGAGTAAGACAGGGCTATCTGCTGTCACCCTGTTTGTTTAACCTATACACTGAGCACATCATGAGAAATGCCAGGTTGGATGAGTTGAAAGCTGGAATCAAGATATGCAGATGATACCACTCTAATGGCAGAAAGTGAAGAGGAACTAAAGAGTCTCTTGAAGGTGAAGAAGGAGGGCGAAAGAGCTGGTTTAAAGCTAAATATTAAAAATCTAAGATCATGGCATCCAGATGCATTACTTCATGGCAAATACAAGAGGAAAAGGTGGAAGTAGTGACAGATTTCATCTTCCTGGGCTCTAAAATCACTGCAGATGGTGGCTGCAGCCATATTATCAGAAGACGATTGCTTTTCGGCAGGAAAGTTATGACAAATCTAGACAGTGTGTTGAAAAGCAGAGACATTACTCTGCTGACAAAGGTCTGTATAATCAAGACTACAATCTTCCCAGTGGCCACATGTGGTTGTAAGAGCTGGATGGTAAAGAAGGCAGAGTGCCAAAGAATTGACGCCTTCAAACTGTGGTGCTGGAGAAGACTCCTGAAAGTCTCTTAGACAGCAAGGAGATCAAACTAGTCAGTCTTAAGAAAAATCAACTCTGAATACTTGTTAGAACTGATGTTGGAGATGAAGCTCCAGTATTTTGATCATCTGATGCGAACAGCTGGGTCATTGGAAAAGTCCCTGATGCTGGGAAAGATTGAGGGAAGAAGGAGAAGAGGTCATCAGAGGATGAGATAGCTGAATGGCATCATCGATAACACGGACATGAACTCTGGCAAACTTTGGGAGATGGTGAGGGACAGGGAGGCCTGGTGTGCTGCAGTCCATGGGGTCAAAAAAAGTCGGACATGACTGGGTGACTGAACAACAACAAGATGTTGTAACATTCAAACAATTAGAGATATTTCATCTTTAGATACATTGATGTTTTCTTAATTTTTGTTGTCTGTATTTTACCCAGCAAAATCTGATCTATTCTCAGTGATGCATTGTAACTGTGATCAATATATACAGATTTCCTAATCTCCTTTTAGACTTTAATAACCAATCTTTCCAATTTTCACACAATAGATTTAATGTATTTTCCTTTAATTGAATTGTACTTCTTCATTTTCAATTGTATTGTGATCAAAAACAAGTCACTGAAAGGCACTAGTGTGCAGTTTTGTCTATTAGCTCACATGAGATTTCATCCATTACTTAAGTTGTGAATGGTGCTCCATTCAATATTCACTTAAAAACATTTTTTCTTTAAAAACTTCAGTATTTTCCTTTGTTACTTAATTAATCTTCATTCTAACTCTTTTTATATGAATTTACTTTTTTTGTTTGTTTGTTTTGTTTTCTGGTCCTTATTTTTTTTAATATAAATTTATACCTGTGGCGGATTCATGTTGATGTATGGCAAAACCAATACAATACTGTAAAGTAATTAACCTCCAATTAAAATAAATGAATTTACTTTTTAAATTTAAATTTTATATTTTGAAAGTTTTATTAGAGTATAGTCGATTTACAAAGTTGTGTCAGTTTCAGGCATACAGCTGCTACTGCTAAGTTGCTTCAGTTGTGTCCGACTCTGTGCAACCCCATAGACGGCAGCCCATCAGGCTGCTCTGTACAGCAAAGTGATTCAGTTATATCAGAGCATTGAACTCAGAAGGTTGGGTATGGCACTCAAAAATGTGCCCTTCTAGGGCTTCCCTGGTGGCCCAGTGGTAAAGAATACGCCTGCCAGTGCAGGAGACACAGGTTTGATCCCTGACCCAGGAAGATTCTAAATGCTGCCTAACAACTAAGCCCATGCACTACAACTACTGAGCCTGTGGTATACAGCTTGGAAGCCACAACAGTTGAACCCAAGTGCTGCAACTACTGAAGCCTGTGCGCCATAGAGCCTGTGCTCGGCAGCAACAGAAGCCACTGCAATGAGAAGCCTGAGCACCGCAACTGGAGAGTAGCCCCTGTTCACTGCAATCAGAGAAAAGCCGACACACATCAGCAAAGACCCAGCACAGCCAAAAATAAACAAATAATTTTTTTAAAATGTGCCTGTCTAAAAATATTCCTAAATGTTGATGTTGCTACTGTGATGGTCACACACGAGGACCACTTTTCTAAAGCATTGACCACTATGGAGCATGGATAATTAACTTGATCCACTGGTTTGTACATACCCAGTACACTTCCTGAGTAGACGGTGACCCAGATCATCATAGCTCTGCTGGGAGTTCAAATCCATGAGTGAATTAAGCCTCTTCATTGTCAATGGATCCTTAAAAATCTGTTCTTCTAACTTTTATTTTCATTTCTATGTCCTACCATTTGAGTTCTTATCACAAAATCTGTGTTCTAAATTTTCTGGTTAACAGTAAAATTACTAGAAATCATAATACTGAAATGGGCTTCCCTGGTAGCTCAGCCGGTAAAGAATCTGTCTGCAATGCAGGAGACTCTGGTTCGATTACTGGGTCGGGAAGATACACTGGTGAAGGGATAGGCTACCCACTCAGCATTCTTGGGTTTCCCTTGTGGCTCAGCTGGTAAAGAATTTGCCTGCAGTGCAGGAGACCTGGGTTCAATCCCTGGATTCGATCCCTGGGTTGGGAAGATCCCCTGGAGAAGGGAAAGGCTACCCACTCCAGTACTCTGGCCTGGAGAATTCCATGGACTATCCATGGGGTCACAAAGAATCAGACACGACTGAGTGACTTTCAATTCACTTTCACTTTCATAATACTGAAATAATCATTATTATATTCTACCACCACCACTAATAACAGAGTTTTGGCTATTGTTAGGCAGCTATCTCAGCATCTACTTATGTTAGCTAATTTCATTCTTTCCATACACCTATAAGTTGGGTGCTTTTCTCATGTCCCACTTTACTGTAATTTCATTTAAGTATAAGGTAAGTTTAAGTTATACATACATGGGTTCATGGTGCTTTTGTAAGAGGTGGTGAAGGGATTTGAACTCAGGCTTCCAGACATTAGAGTTGACCTCATGCCACCATGTAATATGACCTCAGAGTAGAAAAGGATTATGTGACTTGAAGAGTCGATCAGATTCCATCACTTACCTTTTGAAAATTTCCAATTGAATAAAGTCTCAAATAGTTTTTCTGATTTTCAAGAACTCATTTCTGACCACAAAGATGTTGAGTTATTGAGCTGAAAGCATCCAGCAGGATTCACACTCAGGACCTGAGGTCAAGGTTAGAATGTTACCTGCAACTCCCAGCTCTTATGACTGTGGTCATAATATATGTGAGATAAACCACATGACTTTGTTAATGAGACTATCTTCCCCCCAATTACTTGAAGATAAAAATATTTTTCTCATAATGTGAAAAAGTAACACATTTTTTCTTTTTTTAATATAAATTTATTTATTTTAATTGGAGGTTAATTTTTTATATAAATTTATTTATTTTTACTTTACAATATTGTATTGGTTTTACCATACATCAGCATGAATCTGCCACAGACATAGCAATTGGAGAAGGGGCAACATGCATACGGTTTCAGGGGAAACTGAAGGAAAAAAAGCAATAAGTTGTTAGTTTCTAATTTCTTAAAATGAGAAAAACTCAATCTGCCAACACAAACATCCAGAAAGGCTGAGCTTTGCTTTTTCTTTTCCATTATTGTTTTTTAAGGGATATTGAATATAGTTCCCTGTGCTACACAGTAGGGCCTTGTTTATTCATTCTATTTAATATACACACTAGTTTGCATCTGCTGATTCAAAATTCCCAATCCATCCCTCCTCACCCTCCATCACCAGGATTCAGATTTCATCTTGCCAGCCCTTCCTTGACATCTCACCAGCTTGCACTGATAGAAGTCAGTTTTCCTGTTGTCAGAAGCCCATTTGATAAGAAACTAAGGGAGTCCTCTGGCTCACAAAGGACTCAATCTTACCAATAGCCGTGTAAGTGAGCTGGTGTTCAGATACTCTTCCAGTCAAGATTTGACAAGACTATATAGCCCAGGCCCACATTTTGAATGTAGACTCTCTAAGATGCCTGGAAGTATTTAAGCAAAATAACAGAATGCATCACAATAAACAGTGTGCAATATAACAACATACACCAACTGAGCAGAAAAAGTAGAGCTAAATTTTAAACTAATTGAATTGAAATATTTTAAATTGCAACAGAATTAGAACTAGAATTAGAACTGTCACTCAAAACAGCAAGAACCATAAATTTCCAAGGCATAAATTCCAAAACCCCAAAACAGGACTATTAAAAAAAAAATATAGTAGCAAGCTCTCAGAGATATAAATCTTAATTAAAGAAATAGAAATACTATCAGAATTTTGGTATGGAAGACATGCATATGTGCGGGTGAAGTTGCTTGAATAGTGTCCGACTCTTTGTGACCCCATGGACTGTAGCCTGCCAGGCTCCTCTGTCCATGGCATTCTCCAGGCAAGAATTCTGGAGTGTGTTGCTCTGCCCTCCTCCAGGGGATCTTCCCAACCCAGGATTGAACCCACGTCTCTTGCATTTCTTGCATTGGCAGGCTGGTTCTTTACCACTAGCACTGCTTGGGAAGCCCACAGAAGGCATAAATCTCTCTAAATTATATGACTAATCAAAGATTTACAGATATAAAATCACATATTGCTTTCTCTCATTGAAGAAATAAGTGTGTGAATTTTATGGTGAAATAAACAACTTGGAACTCAAAGGTAAAAAGTAGAGGTCAACCTCTTCTTGGGAGTAGGAAGGGTCTAGGTCCTTCCTTATACATTCACTTTTCTCCTTTTCTTCTTCCATGAAGTTAGCAAATCCTCAGAGACCGAGAGGCCATGGGCCAATTTGGCTAATTATCTTCTAGATGCATGGAGGTCTCCAGGCTGCATCACTGTAAATAATCAACCTGTGCTTCCCAGCCCTTCAGTTAGCCAGCTCCACTCCAATGGGTTCTATATCTGTGTGTCTCATTCTCCTGTAGATGTTGTCTGCACCAGGAAGCACATACCTGAGGCTGTCTTCCTGCATGTTCTGAGGATAAACTCTCAGCCCTTATCCAACACCAGGTAGGGGAGATGTAAGACATCTGCATCCCTTAGGCCTGCCCCAGCAGAGACACAGCACAGCCCAATGAGTGCCAAGTGCAGTGGGAGATACTGAATGCAGGGGGGATTGGGGGAGCCTTGTTTTCTCATCATCAAAGCAGAGGACAGAAAGGATAGCCAGTAGAAGGACACCAAAATGGATGGATAAGCTCAGAAGACTATGAAGTTGCTGTTGTTACTGGTGGGGATGCTAGAACTTTTTTAAAAATGTCTATTTTCCTCCCATAATTATTCTGTCTTCCATAGGCATCTTTTTTTTTTTTTTAACTCGAGCAGGTAATAGTTTTCTCTGAAGTACCCTCTGGGCTTCCCCAGTGGCGGCTCAGTGGTAAAGAATCTGCCTGCAAATCAGGAGCCTCGGGAGACACAAGTTCGATCCCTGGGTCAGGAAGATCCCCTGGAGGAGGGCATGGCAATCCACTCCAGTATTCTTACAAGCAGAATTCCATGGACAGAGGAGCCTGGCGGGCTGCAGTTCGCGAGGTCTTCCTGCATGTTCTGAGGATAAACTCTCAGCCCTTATCCAACACCAGGTAGGGGAGATGTAAGACATCTGCATCCCTTAGTCCTGCCCCAGCAGAGACACAGCACAGCCCAATGAGTGCCAAGTGCAGTGGGAGATACTGAATGCAGGAGGGATTGGGGGAGCCTTGTTTTCTCAACATCAAAGCAGAGGACAGAAAGGATAGCCAGTAGAAGGACACCAAAATGGATGGATAAGCTCAGAAGACTATGAAGTTGATGTTACTGGTGGGGATGCTAGAACTTTTTTTAAAATGTCTATTTTCCTCCCATAATTATTCTGTCTTCCATAGGCATCTTTTTTTTAACTCGAGCAGGTAATAGTTTTCTCTGAAGTACCCTCTGGGCTTCCCCAGTGGCATCTCAGTGGTAAAGAATCTGCCTGCAAATCAGGAGCCTCAGGAGACACAAGTTCGATCCCTGGGTCAGGAAGATCCCCTGGAGGAGCGCATGGCAATCCACTCCAGTATTCTTACAAGCAGAATTCCATGGACAGAGGAGCCTGGCGGGCTGCAGTTCGCGAGGTCGCAAAGAGCTGGACATGACTGAAGCAACTTAGCACAGCCAAGCAATGTGTCCTTCAAGTGCTTCAAATGATCATGAGGGTGATAGTGATGAAAATCATGACAATAACCACAATATCACAAAGCCTTATGTAGGAATTCATGTGCCAGGCTCTGAACTAATGTTTTTATGTAACTTGTTTTCTTTTACCTGCATTATTACCCCACAAAAAAGAGCAACATGCTTTATTATCATTTTACACTTGAGGATAGGAGCACATCTTAGGATAGATATTTTAATGCAATTTCAATCTTGCCCTGTGGTAGAGAGGAGGTAAAGTCCAATTTGAATACAGACAGTGAAATTCCATTTTGTTTGTTATTATTCAGTCACTAAGTTGTATTGAACTCTTTGAGACCCCAAGGACTGTAGTCCATCAGGTTCCTCTGTCCATGGGGTTTTTCCTGCTAAGAATACTGGAGTGGGTTGCCATTTTCTCCTCCAGGGGATCTTCCCAACCCAGGGGTTGAATCCCATTGCAGGCGGATTCCTTACCGCGGAGCCACCAATGAAGCCCANCCTTCAATTAAAAATAAATAAAGGAAAAAAGAGATATTAAACATGCATTTATAGAAATATGAAGTCCACTAAGAGCAAATACTCATATTTGAGTTATATGTGAAGAGACTTTGACCACAACACACACATTTGAATGAACACATATTTCCAAGGAAGACGGATGTCATAAAACCAAATAAATATGAAAAATCTCTAGAAGTCAATTTAAAAAATAGAAATGCTAACTGATTAGGATTTTTTTTTATTTTTTAATATAAATTTATTTATTTTAATTGGAGGTTAATTACTTTGTTTTGCCATACATTAGCATGAATCCTCCACAGGAATACACGTGTTCCCCATCCTGAACACCCCTCCCTCCTCCCTCCCTGTACCATCCCTCTGGGTCATCCCACTGCACCAGCCCCAAGCATCCAGTGTCATGCATCGAACCTGGACTGGCAATTCATTTCATATATGATATTATACATGTTTCAATGCCATTCTCCCTAAAATTTATACCCCAGAGAGTAGTTTTAGCTGTTTAGGACTACATTACAAATCAAGAGAGTTTCTTGTGCAGCATTTGGATAAGATACAGTATATTTGAGTGTTTTTAGTGTCCTTTAATTAGAACGACTTTTCAAAGAGAGAAAAAACTTTTACTATAGATTTTTCCTTCAAAATTAAGGGGACACACAGTACATCATGTTCATGGATTTATTATGTCAAAAAGTCCTTACTTCTCTTGCATTCTTTGGCTCCATGCCTCTAAAATAGGTAAGTAAAGAAGCAAATGATATTTGGGGCCTCATTAAAGGTGGGCTCACAACTGAGAAATGTTGCTAAAGTTGCTAGGCCATGTGGTCATCAAATGTGAATATTTTATTTTTTTAATTTACATTTATTTATTTTAATTGGAGGTGAATTACTTTACAATATTGTATTGGTTTTGCCATACATCAACATGAATCCACTTAAATCCAAAGTATGTACACTTCTCTGGGTGCCTCTACATTTGTTTTGTTTATTCAACTCTTCTTTTCACAAGGTGCCCCATCTACATGGAAAAAAAGAATTTAACAGGTGTCTCTGAATTCCTCCCCCTGGGCCTCTCAGATGATCCAGACCTGCAACCCCTCCTCTTTGGACTCTTCCTGTCCATGTACCTGGTCACTGTGCTTGGGAACCTGCTCATCATCCTGGCTGTTAGCTCCAATTTTCACCTCCACACCCCTATGTACTTCTTCCTCTCCAATTTGTCCTTGACTGATGTCAATTTCAGCACCACCACCATCCCCAAGATGCTAGTGAACCTCCAGACACACAGCAAATCCATCACCTATTCAGGCTGCCTAACTCAACTCACCTTTTTTTCTCTTTTTGCATTTTTGGAGAGTCTCCTTCTGACAGTGATGGCCTATGACCGGTTGGTGGCCATTTGTCACCCTCTACACTACCTGGTCATCATGAACCACCGCTTCTGCGGCTTGTTGGTCCTGGTGTCATTTTCCACCAGCCTTTTGACCTCACTGCTGCACTACTTGATGGTGTCACAGCTTACTTTCTGTGCCAAAGTGGAAGTTCCTCATTTCTTTTGTGATCCTCCTCAACTCTTCAACCTTTCCTGTTCTGACACCTTCATCAATAACATATTAATCTATTTCATTGGTGCCATCTTGGGTGGAGTTCCACTCTCAGGGATCCTTTACTCCTATACTCGAATTATTTCCTCCATTCTAAGAGTTTCATCTTCAGGTGGGAAGTACAAAGCCTTCTCCACCTGTGTTTCTCACCTGTCAGTTGTTTGTTTGTTTTATGGAACTGGCCTTGGGGTGTACCTCAGCTCAGCTGTCTCATCTTCCCGTAGGAAGGGTGCAGTGGCCTCAGTAATGTACACTGTGGTCACCCCTATGCTGAACCCCTTCATCTACAGCCTAAGGAACAAGGACATAAAGAGTGCCCTCTGGAAGATTACTATCAGAAGAACCTAATCTCAATACCTGTGTCATATGTACCGATATGTGTGTGTGTGTGTATATATTCCTAAGACTGGTAAAGGCAGTAACAACAAATATGTGCAACAAGTGATTCTGAATATTCAGTCTAACACCATATATGTACCTCTCTGTTTATGTGTTTTTCCTATTAAAATAGCTCTAATGAAATTGGAACATGATTTAGTCACCCAATTTAAGTCATAACCATTCCAAGATTTTGCATACCACATCACTATACCTTTTCAATTTCCTTATGCATTACACAGAGCCCTTGGTCCCTGGCAGTCTTGTTTCTATAGTTACAATATAAATGCAGCTCTTTGTTGTTGTTCAGTATCTCCGTCGTGTCTGACTCTTGTGGCTTCATAAACTATAGCATATCAGGCTCCTCTGTACTCCACTATCTCTTGGAGTTTGCTCAAATTCATGCACATTGATTTGGCGATGCTATCTAACCAATCATCCTCTGCCACCCACTTTTCCTGCCCTGAATCTTTCCCATCATCAGGGTATTTTCCAATGAGTCAGCTCTTTGCATCAGGTGGCCAAAATATTGAAGCTTCAGCTTCAGCATCAGTTTTTCCAATGAATATTCTGGGTTGATTTCCTTTAGAATTGACTGGTTTAATCTCCTAACAGTCCAAGGGATTCTCAGGAGTCTTCTCCAGCACCACAGTTCAAAAGCATCAGTTCTCTGGTGCTCAGCCTTCATGGTCCAAATCTCACATCTGTGCATGACTACTAGAAAAACCATAGCTTTGATGATATTGACCTTTGTCAGCAAAGTGATGTCTCTGCTTTTTAATAGACTATCTATGTTTGTCACAGCTTTCCTTCCAAGGAAGGAAACACAGCTCTATTTATTGTTATATATTGATTCTATACTTTTCTTTTTATTATTCCCTATTTGTCATATGTATCTATACTCTACCATAATGATCAGTACATCCAATATATTATTGCTCGTTAATAATCTTTTTGTGAAAATAGGATGGGTGTTTCATTTCTAAATCAGAGAAATTTGAAATTGAAATAGGGCACTATGAATACTGAGTTTACATAAGCAGTTATCAATTGGGACTTTCCTAGGAAAACTGGGTATATGCTTCCCAAGGAGTAGAGAGGAGACTACCTACCAGAGAAAAATTGATTCCAAAATTTTCTGATAAATCTCCTTCCCATTCCATCTAACTTCCCCCCAATCATATTACTTAGTGAGACAGAAAGGGACAAAAAACTGAATGATTCCACAGCTTAAGTAGTCAAATTTAAAGAGAATGATGGTTGCAAGAGGCTTTGGGATCAGGAAAAGGGGAGTTAGTGTTTAATGGGCACAGANCTTTGTTGTTGTTGTTCAGTATCTCCGTCGTGTCCGACTCTTGCGGCTTCATAAACTATAGCATATCAGGCTCCTCTGTACTCCACTATCTCTTGGAGTTTGCTCAAATTCATGCACATTGATTTGGCGATGCTATCTAACCAATCATCCTCTGCCACCCACTTTTCCTGCCCTGAATCTTTCCCATCATCAGGGTATTTTCCAATGAGTCAGCTCTTTGCATCAGGTGGCCAAAATATTGAAGCTTCAGCTTCAGCATCAGTTTTTCCAATGAATATTCTGGGTTGATTTCCTTTAGAATTGACTGGTTTAATCTCCTAACAGTCCAAGGGATTCTCAAGAGTCTTCTCCAGCACCACAGTTCAAAAGCATCAGTTCTCTGGTGCTCAGCCTTCATGGTCCAAATCTCACATCTGTGCATGACTACTAGAAAAACCATAGCTTTGATGATATTGACCTTTGTCAGCAAAGTGATGTCTCTGCTTTTTAATAGACTATCTATGTTTGTCACAGCTTTCCTTCCAAGGAAGGAAACACAGCTCTATTTATTGTTATATATTGATTCTATACTTTTCTTTTTATTATTCCCTATTTGTCATATGTATCTATACTCTACCATAATGATCAGTACATCCAATATATTATTGCTCGTTAATAATCTTTTTGTGAAAATAGGATGGGTGTTTCATTTCTAAATCAGAGAAATTTGAAATTGAAATAGGGCACTATGAATACTGAGTTTACATAAGCAGTTATCAATTGGGACTTTCCTAGGAAAACTGGGGTATATGCTTCCCAAGGAGTAGAGAGGAGACTACCTACCAGAGAAAAATTGATTCCAAAATTTTCTGATAAATCTCCTTCCCATTCCATCTAACTTCTCCCCAATCATATTACTTAGTGAGACAGAAAGGGACAAAAAACTGAATGATTCCACAGCTTAAGTAGTCAAATTTAAAGAGAATGATGGTTGCAAGAGGCTTTGGGATCAGGAAAAGGGGAGTTAGTGTTTAATGGGCACAGAGTGTCCATTAGGGGAAGATGAAATAGTTCTGGAGATGGATGGTGGTGATGGTTGCTAAACAATGTGAATGTATTTAATGCTACTGAATTGTACACTTAAAAATAGTCAGGGAGGTAAATGTTATTATTATTATTTTTTTACCACCACAAAAAAAATCTCCTGTCAGAAATAAGAGATGAATTGCTCCAAATTTGGGTGTTAGCCCTCAGGAATCAACTCCTAGAGGTATCTGCCTCAGCTTCAGAGAGCCCACATCTGATGACTGCATAATGTGGGGTTGTAAGCATTGGGCTCCTTTCCCCCAACTGCAGCCAACTCTAAGGGATCATCTTCAGAGCACCCTGGTGGTTTTCATAGAACTTTGAGGGTCTTCAGCTTGGCTTGACTTTTCCACTGCCCTTTCATGCTACAGAGAGTTTGCCAAACCGCAGAGTCTAGGGAACAGTTTTCACAAGATTGTCCCCATTTCAGACACCAACACAAGTGCAGTGGTTCCCAGAGTGACTCTCACTTTGGGCATCTTGGCTCCAAATTCAAAAAATATAATAACAAAAACCATAAATCTCCAAGACAGAAAGTCCAAAACTCGAGACCAGGACTATGGAAAGAAAAATATGATAATGCCGGAGACAGAAAGCTTAACCATGAACATAGAAATACTATCACATTCTTGGAAGAGAAGACCAAAATCTCTCTAGACTTCATGATTAATTCAGTGAATTTAAAGACATAAAATCATGTATTGCTTCCCCTAACTGAAAAAAAAAAAATGTCTGAATTTGATGATGAGAAAATAAACTGGAAGGCAGAGGTGAGGACTACAAGTCAGCCTCTTCCAGGCTCTACTGGATCCTTCCTAATACATTCATTTTTTTCCTTTTCCTCCTCCATTAAATTAGCAAACCCTCAGGGATTGAGAGACCATGGACCAGTTTGGCTAATTATCTGCTCCGTGCATGAAGTTCTCCAGGCTGCGTCACTGTAAATAATCAGCCTGTGCTTCCCAGCCCTTCAGTTAGCCAGCTCCAGTCCAATGGGATCAGTACCCATGTGTCTCATCCTCCTAGAGTTGTTGTCTGCACCAGGAGGCCCACATCTGAGTCTGTTTTACTGTTTGTTCTTAGGACAAAGCCTCAGCCTTCATCCAATAGCAGGTAGGGGACAGGCAGCCAATCTGCAACGTTCAGTCCTGGTCCAGTGGAGGCACAGCCCAGCCCAGAGAGTGCCAAGGGCAGTGGGAGACACTGAATGCAGGAGGGATGAGGGAGACTTGTATGCTCATCATCAAGGCAGTGGGAGTTATGATAGTCAGTGGGAGGCCACCAAAATGCAAAGATTAGCTCAAAGCCTCTGAGGTTTATGTTATTGTTAGTGGTGGGGATCCTAGAATGCTTATTCAAGTTTTTGCTTTCCTTCCACATTGGTTCTATCTTCCTTGGGCATCTTTTCTACCTGATTAGGAAACAGGTTCTTCTAAAGTGTCCCCTAAGTTCTCCAGATGATCTTGAAAGGCGATGGTGATGAAATGATGACAATAACCACAGTATTACAAAGACTTATGTAAGAATTCATACGCCAGAGGCTGGAGTAAGTTTTTAATGTAGTTTGTTATTGTATTTGCATTGAAAGTGTGAATGTTTTAGTCACTAATTCATGTCCAACTCTTTGTGACCCCATGGACTGTAGTCTGCCAGGCTCCTCTGTCAATGGAATTCTTCAGGCAAGAATACTGGAGTGGGTAGCCATTCTGTTTTCCAGAAGATCTTCCAAAGCCAGGGAGTGAACCCAGGTCTCCTCTGTTGCAGACAGATACTTTATTCTTTGAGCCAACAGGGAAGCCCTTTATCTGCATTCCCATCCCCCAAAAGAGAGCAACATACATTATTATCATTTTCTACCTGAGGATAGGAATTTTAATTTTAATGTAATTTAATCAGGCTCTGTGGTAGAGAGGAGAATAAAGTCAGATTCGAATGCAGACAGTGACACTCCATTTTACAAGGCACCTTGACAGTATTGTCACTTGTGACACTCCATTTACAGGGCAAAAGTGACACTCCATTTACAAGTCACCTTGACAGTATTCTCTCCTGCCAATCCAGCCAACAATTAGGGGGCCGAATTTAGGAGAAATACAAACTCCCTATAAGGGAGAATTGGCATGAAAAGCTCTCTTAAGCTGGCATAAGGAAGCCAACTTGGTGTTTGAGACCTGATTAGGTCTTAAATTTTTTGACTGTTCATAAGAGGTGGGATTTGATGAAAAATCAAGCCTTCATATATATATATTCAGGAGTAGAGGGATATTAAAGAAGTTTTACCTGGCCACGACAAACAAATACAGCAAAATGTAAACTCACCTCCAATCTTTTTCTGAAAGTATTTGATACGGATTGAAAAAAAATTCTGTGTGTCTCTGGAAACATGTTATGTAGGCCTTCCACCCATTTTTGTTGATTTTTTTTTTCTAATACTGAGTTTCACAGGCTTTTTATATATTTTGGGATTAATTCTTTGTCCATAGATTCATTTGAAAATATTTTTTCCTATGTTGAGGTTTGTCTTTTCATCTCATTTATGGTTATCTTTTCTATGCAAAAGCTTTTAATTTTACTTGGGTCCCATTTTTGTTGTTGTTATGTTATTTTATTTTCATTACCCTAGGTAGTGGGTCAAAAAAGATCTTACTGTTATTTATGTCAAGGAATGTTCTTCCTATGTTTTTCCCCTAATACTTTATTTATGAATTGATTAAATTCAGTTTGGACACTTATCTAGGTGCCTCTAACATTGTTTTGTGTATTCAACACTCTCTACTTTTTTTGAAAGGTGTCCCATCAACATGAAATCACAAAATTTAACAGGTGTCTCAGAATTCCTCCTCCTGGGCCTCTCAGATGATCCAGACCTGCAGCCCCTTCTCTTTGGGCTCTTCCTGTCCGTGTACCTGGTCACCATCCTTGGGAACCTGCTCATCATCCTGGCTGTCACCTCTGATTCCCACCTCCACATCCCTATGTATATTTTCCTTTCTAACCTATCATTGACTGATGTCAGTTTCAGCACCACTACCATCCCCAAGATGCTAGTGAGCCTCCAGAAACATAGGAAATCAATCACCTATGGAGGCTGCCTAACTCAACTCACCTTTTTTTCTCTTTTTGCATTTTTGGAGAGTCTCCTCCTGACAGTGATGGCCTATGACCGGTTGGTGGCCATTTGTCACCCCCTACACTACCTGGTCATCATGAACCCCCGCTTCTGTGGCTTGTTGGTCCTGGTGTCATTTTCCATCAGCCTTTTGACCTCCCTGCTGCACTACTTGATGGTGTCACAGCTTACCTTCTGTGCAGAAGTGGGAATTCCTCATTTCTTTTGTGAACTTTCTCAGCTCCTCAACCTTTCCTGTTCTGACACCTTCATCAATAACATATTAATCTATTTCATTGGTGCCATCTTGGGTGGAGTTCCACTCTCAGGGATCATTTACTCTTATACTCGAATTATATCCTCCATTCTGAGAGTCTCCTCATCAGATGGGAAGTACAAAGCCTTCTCTACCTGTGGTTCTCATCTGTCAGTTGTTTGCTTATTTTATGGAACTGGTCTTGGGGTATATCTCAGCTCCACTGTCTCATCTTCCCACAGGAAGAGTGCAGTGGCCTCGGTGATGTATACTGTGGTCACCCCTATGCTGAATCCCTTCATCTACAGCCTAAGGAACAAGGACATCAAGAGTGCCCTCTGGAGAATTATCATCAGAAAAGCCTAGTTTCAATAATTGTGTGATTTTTCTGTTGTTGTTTGTTAAGACAGTAAAAGATAGTAAAATCAAATATGTGCAACAAGTAACTGTGAATCTGTAGTTCCATAGCACATATGTGAATCTGTAGTTCTGGTTACACCTTTTTTCCCTCTTAAATTAGCTCTACTGAAATTGCAACATTATTTGGGAGTCATAACCCTTCCAAGATTTTGCACACCACCTCATTGTACACTTCTCAATTTCTTTTTGTATTGCCCAAAGCCCTTGGTCACAGGCAGTCTTATTTCTATCATCTACAAATAAATACAGATCTTTTCTTGTCATATACTGAATCTATGGGCTTTCCTCCTGGCCTAACAGTAAAGAATCCTCCTGCAGTACAGGAGATGAGAGTTCAGTCCATGGGTTGGGAAGATTTCATGGAGAAGGAAATGACAGTTCACTTCAGTATTCTTGCCTGGGAAATCTCATGGACAGAGGAGCCTGGCAGGCTACAGTCCCTGAGGTCCCAAAACATCTTAGTGACTAAACAACAACTGATTCTATGTTTTCCTATTATGGTCGCAAAGAGTCGGACACGACTGAGCGACTGAACTGGACTGAACTGAACTGATTCCCTATTTGATATGTGTATTTAAACCCTACCTTAATGACCAAGACATCTAATATATTTTTGCTTCTTAATGAATTTTGGCAAATAGGATGGGCATTTCATTTCATTTCCAAATCAAAGTATTCTGATATTAAAATAGGACACCATGAATACTAAGTTTGAATAAGAAGTTGTTAACTGGGACTTTACTAGGAAAACTGGGATGTGTGCTTCCTGAGGGGTATATATACAAAGTAAAGTCAATTCCCAATTTTTCTGATAATTCTCCTTCCCATTCCATCTAACTTCTCCCCAATTATATTACATAAGTGAAGTTGCTTAGCTGTGTGTGACTCTTCACAATCCCATGGACTGTAGCCTACCAGGCTCCTCTGTCTGTCGAATCTTCCAGGCAAGAGTGGGTTGCCATTTCCTTCTCCAGTGGATCTGCCCAACCCAGGGATTGAACTCAGGTCTCCCTCATTCCAGGCAGACGCTTTACCCTCTGAGCCATCAGGGAAGCCCAATCATATTATATCAGTTCAGTTTAGTTCAGTCGCTCAGTCGTGTCCGACTCTTTGCGACCCCATGAATCGCAGCATGCCAGGCCTCCCTGTTCATCACCATCTCCCGGAGTTCACTCAGACTCACATCCATCGAGTCCGTGATGCCATCCAGCCATCTCATCCTCGGTCGTCCCCTT
>SJYT01057954.1:33716-77443 GCA_006410635.1 Cephalophus harveyi | reverse complement strand
AGTATGAATATGCTTAATGCCACTTAACTGTACACTTAAAAATAGTTAACAGGGTAAAATTTATCTTCTGTTGTTTTACCACACAGACACACACACACACACAAATCAGTCAGAAATGAGAGATGCTTTCCCCAAATGTTTGGTGTTACTCAGGCCTCAAGATTCATGTAGATATATGGCAAAACCATCACAATATTATAAAGTAATTATGCTCCAAATAAAATAAACTTTTTAAAAAAGAATTAACTTCTAGAGGGATCTCCCTCAGCTTCAGAGAGCCCAAGGCAGCCCACATTCAAAGACTGTATGATGTGAGTATGTAAGCATTTGATTCCTTTTCGCCCAACTGCAGCCAACTCTAAGGGATCATCTTTAGAGCACCCTTGTGGTTTTTATAGACCTCTGAGGGGCTTCAACTTGGCTTTACTTTTTCCATTGCCCTTTCATACTGAAGAGAACTGGCCACACCACAAAATCGAGAGAACCATCCTCACAAGACTGCCTGCATATCAGATACCACCACAAATGCAGGGGTTCCCAGGGTTCCATGTCCAGTTTGTGCTGAATGTGCTCAGTACTCAATCGTATCCAACACTTAGCAACCCCATGGACTGTAGCCCACAAGGCTCCTCTGTCCATGGAATTTTCCAGGCAAGAATACTAGAGCTGGTTGCCATTTCCTATCCCAGAGGACCTTCACAACCCAGGGATAGAACCCACATTTCTTGTATCTCCTGCAGGGCAGGCAGGTTCTTTACCACTGCGCCCCTTGGGAAGTCCCATGTCCAATGTAACTGAATATTCTTGTTATCTGATAGGCAGAAAACTAGATAAATATGTGCAGCTTAATTGAGAAAACTGGATATCTAGTTTTCTGTCTATTATTTGATGAAGACTTAATCTCTGAGTTCCTCATACATAGGCTATGAGCCAGGAGTACTGCAAGGATAAGATGTAGAAGGTCACAACAGACCACATCTCGCATATCCTGCTTTAAAACTAAAAGGACACTGTCTTAATGAATACCAAGAGTTCAAACACAAAGGTTTTAAAGAAAAATATATTTAGAGAGAGATGTGACTTCTTTATTGAGTAGAAATAAGCAATGCAGGAGATGCCAGAGACCCGGGTTCAATTCTTGGGTTGGGAAGATCCCCTGGAGGAGAGCATGACAACCCACTCCAGTATTCTTGCCTGCAGAATCCCATGGACAGAGAAGCCTGTTGGGCTTTAGTCCAAAGGTCATAAAGAGTCAGACATGACTAAGGGATGAACACTGAGATGTTTGTAGAACTCCAGCACTGGAAAGGATGTGGCTTATTCTAACAGTGATGGAAGGACTCTATGGGTGTAAGAGAAATAAGAGATATTTCTGACTGTATGGCTAGGAACAGCAAGGTGGGATCTGTAGAAGTACCCACAACAGGGCAAGTTTTTCATGTTCTAGTTCTTCTCTGGGGAATTTTTCTTGAAAAGATGATGTTTTGGAGCCAAGGCTGGAACACAGAGAAATATCTCCACAGTTTTATTCTTTTGAGAGTCAACTGTACAGAGGGAGAATGAGTCTGGTTAAGTGGGGGAGCTTCAAAGATGCTTTCAAAGATCCCCACCACCTCTGTTCATGCTCTTGTACATACGTGTCTCCTTGGACTGAACATAGTGACTTGTTTCCAGTAAACTGAATTTGGAAAACTACTGGCCTGTTACTTCCACTATTAATGTCTAAAATAGCTCGGCTTTCATCTTGCCAGTCCTCTCCAGTCTACTGACCACCTTGCTCTGATGGAAGTCAGTTGCCTCATAAGATGTAAGAAGCTAAGAGAATCCTCTAGTCTCCAAAGCACTCAATACTATGAAAAGACATGAAAGTGAGCTTGGAATCAAATATTCTTCTAGTCAAACCTTGATAAGACTACAACACTGGCTCCCATTTTGTATGTAGATTCTCTGATGCCCCTTGAAGAGTTTGAGCAAGCTAGCAAGTAACGAGACAAATATGTTAAAATAAACAATTGTGTAATGTAACAACATACATCAAATGAAGAGAAAACTTAAGAGTTAGAATTTTAAATTAATTCTGTCCTTGGAATTTTCCAGGCAAGAATACTGGAGTGGGTTTCCATTTCCTTCTCCAGGGGATCTTCCCAAACCCGGGATCAAACTCAGGTCTTCTGCATTGCAGGCAGATTCTTTACTGTCAGAGCTACCAGGGAAGCCCTTAAATTAATAGAATTTAGGATTTAAAATTCCAAGCATATTAGAACTAGAATTTGGACTGTCATTCAAAATTCCAAAAACCATAAATCTCCAAGGCAGAAAATCCAAAACTCCAGAGAAGGACTATAGAAAAAAATAGGACAATGCCAAAGACAGAAATCTTAATCATGAAAATAGAAATACTATCAGAATCTTGGAAGGGAAGACCTAAATCTCTCTAAATTTCATGACTAATTCAGTGGATTTACAGACATAAAATCATGTATTGCTTCCTCTAATTGAAAAAAAAAAAAACTGTCTGAATTTTATGATGAGAAAATAAACTGGAAGGCAGATGTGAGGAGCAGAAGTCATCCTCCTTCAGGCTCTACTGGATCCTTCCTAACACATTCACTTTTCTACTTTTCCTCCTCCATTAAATTAGCAAACCCTCAGGGATTGAGAGACCGTGGACCAGTTTGGCTAATTTGCTATGTGCATGAAGTTCTCCAGGCTGCATCACTGTAAATAAGCAGCCTGTGCTTCCCAGCCCTTCAATTAGCCAGCTCCAGTTCAATGGGATCAATACCTGTGTGTCTCATCCCCCCAGAATTGTTGTCTGTACCAGAGGCCCACACCTGAGTCTGTCTTGCTGCCTGTCCTGAGGACAAAGCCTCAGCCCTCATCCAACAGCAGGTAATGAAAGGGCAGCCAATCTACATCCCTCAGTCCTGGTCCAGCAGAGACAGCCCAGCCGAGAGAGTGCCAAGTGCAGTGGGAGACACTGAGTGCAGGAGGCATTGAAGGAGCCTTGTTTTCTCACCATCAAAGCAGTGGGACAGTTTGAATAGTTGGCAGGAGGCGACTATAATGCACAGATTCAGCTCAAAGCATGAGGTTTATGTTATTGTTAGTGGTGGGGATCCCAGAACACTTAAGTTTTTGCTTTTCTTCTGCACTGGTTTGCCGGGAGCCAGCGTAAGCAATCTCACCTGTGACAAGTTCATGTGGCAGAGATCTGATGGGCAAGGCGAATCAGATCTCAGGTTTTCCCCCTGGTATTTCCTGAGCATGTACCCCCCCAAATAAGAATCTACCTGCTTTTCCACTCTTCTGACATTCTCTGGAAAAAGTCAACTCAGGGTTTTAGTGTTCTGCATTTGAAAGGGATGTTTCAGTTAAACCCCCTCTGATAACTCTCTAGCTTGCCTAACAGGTAGATAACTCTCTAGCTTCCCCCAGACCTCTTACAGCTTGTGAATTGCTTACAGCCCCCCAACCACAAGAGGCACAAAGCTTAAAAGCATCTTAAAGATGCAGAGCCTTTTCTAGAGAGTTAAAAATCATATTGGTGACAGGTTTTCACTGTTGACTCAATGATTGCTGCCAGGCCTCCATATTCTTTATCTTTTAGGCACCTGGGAGGATGTTAATCAATGCAAACAGGATATGGAAAAAGATACATAATAGTTTTGATGTTAGCAACACTAGACTTTTGAGTTAATTACTTTTCTTTTGTTATAAATCACTGTACTCCTTTTTCTTGTTATAAATTGCTGTATCTTTGCTATGTAAGAATGTAACTTTATTTAGTGTTTTTCTGAGAGTGGCACCAGACTTTGGGAAGATCAACACAATAAGTCTTCTGGTTAACAAACCCTTATCAGAAAAGGGCTGTAAAATGTTAATTGGCCCTTTTGGATGGAAGATGATGTAAATTACCTAAGACTTGTGTATACAACTAGGTATGCAGAGAGAAAAGCCTGGTCTTGATAAGAGTCTGGGCTGCTAATGCTGCAAAATTTTGTATTACCCATTGATCTCTATGTACAATCAAAAAGGTATAAAAGGCCTTTCCAGACAATAGAGGCCTGGCCAGTCATTGGAAGGACTGGTTCCCCCGTGTCTCCTCTTTACTCTATTTTCAGGCTGAATTCCCATCTGGGGCGTGGAGGCTCGCCATGTCTACTTACTTGTCCTGGCTGCTAAGATCCGTAAGAGAGAGAGCCCAAGGCGGGGCACTCTCCGATATTCAAACGGGCACCGGTGGCCTAAGGTAGATGGTGCAAGCTCCTTGTCTGGAACTTTATTGGCTTTCCACGTAAACCAAGTTATTCAGTCTCTTTTCTCCACTTAATTTTCCTACTACACTATTTCTTCCTAATCTAATCTTATATTAATAAATAAATAAGTTTTTTCCTCGCCTACTCTGTCTCCCCTTCGAATCACCCTGGATCCACCGGGGCTGGACCCTGGCACTGGTTCTATCTTCCTTGAGCATCATTTCTACCTGATTAGGAAACAGGTCCCTCTAAAGTGGCCCCCTAAGTTATCCAGATGCTCTGGAAGGTGACGGTGATGAAACGATGACAGTAACCACAGTATTACAAAGACTTATGTAAGAATTCACACACCAGAGGCTGAAGTGATATTTCAATGTAGTTTGCTATTTTATTTGCATTGAAAGTGTGAATGTGAAAGTTTTAGTCTTTATGTCATGTCTGACTCTTTTCAACCCTATGAACTGTAGTCCGCCAAGTCTCCTCTGTCAGTGAAATTCCCCAGGCAAGAATACTGGAGTGGGTTGCCATGCCATTCTCCAGGGAATCTTCCCAACCCAAGAACCAAACCCTAGTGTCCTACATTGCAAACAGATTCTTTATTCTTTGAACCAATAGGGAAGCCCTTTATCTGAATTACTATCCCTCACAAAAAGAGAGCAACATTCATTATTGTAATTTTACACCTGAGGGTGGAAATTTTATTTTTAATGTAATTTTGATCAAGCCCTGTGGTACAGAAGGGGATAAAGTCAGATTCGAATGCAGACAGTGAAACTCCATTTACAAGGCACCTTGACAGTATTCTGTCCTGCCAATCCAACAGATATTCAGGGAGATGAATTTAGGAGAAACAGAAACTCACTATAAGGAAGAATTGGCATGAAAAGCTCCTAAGCTGGCATAAGAAGGCTAAAGTAGTGTTTAGGACCTGATTAGGTCTTGATTTTTTTGACTGTTCATAAAAGGTAGGATCTGATGAGAAATCAATCCTTCACAAATACTTAGGATTAGAGGCATATTTAAGAAGTTTTACCTAGCCACTACAAACAAACACAGCAAAACATAGACTCCCCCTCCAACCTTTCTCTGAGAGTGTATGACATTGATTAAGAAAACATTCTCTATGCCTTTGGAGGAGGCCTTCCCTGATGGCTCATGGTAAAGAATCTCCATGCAATGCAGTAGATCCAGGTTCAATCCCTGGGTCAAGAAGATCCCCTGGAGAAGGGAATGGCAACCCACTCCAGTATTATTGCCTGGAGATTTTCAGGAACAGAGGAGCCTGGCAGGCTACAGTCCATGGGGTCACAAAGAGCTGGACATGACTGAGCAACTAACACACTTTGGAGAAATGTCTGCATAGGTCTTCCATCCAGTTTTTGATTGATTTGCTTATTTTTTCTGATATTGAGTTTCATAAGCTGTATATTTTGGAAATTAATACCTTGCCCATTGCTTCATTTGCAAATACTTTCTTCCATTCTGAGGTTTGTCTTTTCATCTCATTTATGGTTGTCTTTGCTGTGCAAAATCTTTTAATTAGGTCCCATTTGTATGTTTGCTTTTATTTTCATTATCCTAGGAGGTAGGTCCAGAGAAGGCAATGGCACCCCACTCCAGTACTCTTGCCTGGAAAATCTCATGGTCGGAGGACCCTGGTGTGCTGCAGTCCATGGGGTGGCTAAGAGTTAGACACGACTGAGCAACTTCACTTTCACTTTGCACTTTCATGTATTGGAGAAGGAAATGGCAACCCACTCCAGTGTTCTTGCCTGGAGAATCCCAGGGACAGGGGAGCTTGGTGGGCTGCCATCTATGGGGTCGCACAGAGTCGGACACGACTGAAGCGACTTAGCAGCAGCAGCAGCAGGACGTAGGTCAAACAATATCTTGCTCTGTTTTTTGTCAAAGAGTGTTCTTCTGATGTTTTCCTCTTGGGGCTGGTGCACTGGGATGACCCAGAGAGATGATATGGGGAGGGTGGTGGGAGGGGGGTTCAGGGTTGGGAACTCATGTACACCTGTGGTGGATTCATGTCAATGTATGGCAAAACCAATACAGTATTGTAAAGTAAAATAAAGTAAAAATAAAATTAAAAAAAAAAAAACCCTAAATCTAAAAAAAAAAAAAGAAAGAAAAGAAAGAAATGAGGTTTACAAAGCCTGAAAACCAAACTTTAATGGCTCTCACCTGCCAAATAAAATGGCACTCTTATATTCAGTACCAATAAAAGTGACTTATCATCATTCAGGAAAAAAAAATGTGAAGTTCACCAAGACCAAGTGTTTATCAGTTACATCTGAAGAGACTGACCAAACCACCCACACATTTGAGTGAGTTTCTATCTCCATGAAAGATGTATTTTATAAAACCAAAAAACAATGAAAAACCCTTAAAGTTAACTAGCAAACAGGAATACTATCTGACGAACATTTGATTTTAATTTAGAATCCAGTGAGTAAGGTTTTATCTCTTTAGGACTACACTGCAAGTCAGTGAACTTTCTTGTACTGCATTTAGATAAAATACAGTATATTTGAGTGCTTTTTAGTGTCAAGTATAATTTTTTAAATCAGAAGAATATTTTTTCATTTTTATTTTCCCATTAAAACTAGGGAGCAGATATATCATTGGGTTCATAGATTTGTTATCTCAAAATGTCCTAATCTCTCTAATATTCTTTGGTCCCATGCCTTTAAAATCAGTGCTAAAGAAACTAATGATGACTTCCCTGGGGGCTCAGTGGTAAAAGAATCTGCCTGCCAATGCAGGAGATGTGGGTCCAATCCCTGGGTCAGTAAGACCCCTAGAAGAAGAAATTGGCAAACCACTCCAGTATTCTTGCCTGTGAAATCCCATGGATAGAGGAGCCTGGCAGGCTACAGTCCATGGAATTGCAAAAGAGTTGAACAGGACTTACGAGCGTCTGTCTACAATGTGAGAGACCTTGGTTCTATCCCTGGATTGGGAAGATTCTCTGGAGAAGGAAATGGCAACCCACTCCAGTACTTCTTGCCTTGAAAATCCCATGGATGGAGGAGCTTGGTGCAGGCTACTATCCAAAGAGTTGGGCACGACTGAGTGACTTCACTTTCACTTTACCAACTAAATAACAGCAACTAGGAGTTCTTTAAATATTCTGGTATGTTTGCAGCAACATGGATGTACCTAGAGAGTGTCATACTGAGTGAAGTAAGTCAGAAAAGGAGAAATATCATACGACATCCCTTATATGTGGGATATAAAAAGAAATTATACAAATGAGCTTACTTACAAAATAGAAAGAGACACAGACTTAGAAAACAAACTATGGTTGCCTGGGGTTGGGGTGGGAAGTGTACAGAAAGGATAGTTAGGGAATTTCAGATGGTCATGTACACACAACCATATTCAAAATGGATAATCAACAAGGACCTATTGTACAGCACATGGAACTCTATTCAATGTTATGTGGCAGCCTGGATGGGAGGGGAGAATGGATACATGTATATGTATGGCTGAGTCCCTTCGCTGTTCACCCGACACTACCACAACATTGTTAATTGGGTATACCCCAGTACAAAATAAAAGGTTTAAAATTTGAAAAAAAAAATCTTGGGTATGAGATCGTGACTTTTTTAGTAGGTTGTGGTAGGCAGAATATTTCCCTTGTTAAAGATTTCCTGCACTAATCTCCAGGACTGATGTGTATGTCACAGTACATGGGGACAGGTACTTGGCAGATGTGCTTAAACTAAAAATCTTGAGATAGAGAGATGACCCTGTGATGTCCAGGTGGGTCCATTGAATCACATGAGTCCTTCAGGGCAGAGAGGATTTCCTGGCTGCAACCAGAGGGAGATGGACCATAGAAGTAGGGCTAGAGGGGTGTGCCCTTGCTGCTTTGAAGAAGGAGCATCCAGAAGCTGGAAACAAACTCCTCCTTGGAAACTTGAGAAGGAACCAGCACTGCTGACATCCTGCTTCTAGCTCAGTCATACCTATGCCAAATTTCTAGCCTGCAGAACTATGTGATAACACATTTCCCTTGTTTTTGAAGTCCCTAGGTTGTTGGTAATGAGTTGAGGCAGCAGTAGAAAACTAGCAACCAATGTGTTAACAAGGGGTTCTGTCTCTCGTGATTTTCCTTTCATTTCCTACAGTGTCTTTTGATAAACAGAAGCTCTGAATTGAAAAAAAAAGAAGAAGAAAAAGAAACTGGTGAATACTCAGCATCAAAAAAAGATGTCCTCACAATTGAGAAATATTGCTGAAGGTGCTAGAGTGTGTGGTCTTCAAGAGTGAAAACTATTTGTGAATTATTAAATACAAAGTTTGGACATTTATTTGGGTGCCTCCACAGTTGTTTATTCAACACCCTCTACTTTTTTCTAAAGATATCCCATCAACATGGAACCTCAGAATCTAACATGTCTCAGAATTCCTCCTCCTGGGCCTTTCAGATGATCCAGACAGCCCCTCCTTTTTGGACTCTTCCTGTCCATATACCTGGTCACCGTGTTTGGGAACCTGCTCATCATTCTGGCTGTCATCTCTGACCCCCACCTTCACACCCTCATGTATTCCTTCCTTTCCAATTTGTCCTTGGCTGACATCAGTTTCAGCACCACTACTGTCCCCAAGATGTTAGTGAATCTCCAGACACACAGCAAATCCATCCCCTATGCAGGGTGTCTAGCTCAGGGGAACTTTTTCCCTCTTTTTGCATGTTTGGAGAGTCTCCCTCAGATGGTGATTTCCTATGACAGGTTGGGGCCATTCACCCTCTATACTACCTGGTCATCATGAACCCCCACCTTTGTGGCTTATTGGTCCTGGTGTCATTTTCCATCAGCCTTTTGACCTCCCTGATGCACTACTTGATGATATCCAAGCTTACCTTCTGTGCAGATGGTGAAATACTTCATTTCTTCTGTGACCTTTCTCAACTCCTCAACCTTTCCTGTTCTGACACCTCCATCAATATCATATTAATCTATTTCATTAGTACCATCATTGGTAGGATTCCACTTTCATGGATCCTTTACTCTTATACTTGAAATATATCCTCCATTATGAGAATGTCCTCATCAGGTAGGAAGTACAAAGCCTTCTCCACCTGTGGTTTTCACCTGGCAGTTGTTTGTTTATTTTATGAAACAGGCATGGGTGTATACCTCAGCTCAACTGCCTCATCTTCCCCAGGAAGGGTGCAGTGGCCTTGGTGATGTACACTGTGGTCACCCCTATGCTGAACCTTTATATCTATAGCCTGAGAAACAAGGACATTAAGTGTGCCCTCTGGAGGATTATCAGCAGAATAGTCTAATCTCAGTGCTAGTGTCATTTTTGTTTGTTTGTTTTTTTGGTCTTTTTTGGTTCATGAGACTGGAAAAGGCAGAAAAATCAAATATGTGATACAGGAAACCAGATGCTGCAGTAATGTCACATGTATGTATCTATCTAGCTCTTGGCTTTCTCTTTACCCAATTTGTCCTTGAGGAGTCAATTCCTAGGCAGGTTAATAAGAAGTCTGGGGGTCCTCAAGGAGAGAACAGTCTGGAATTCTCAAGGAGGAGGAAAGGACAAACATTTTTCCCCTCTACATTCCTTAGTCTTAGTCAATTACACAACTCAGTTTAAACTCTGTGAAAGTGAAGTGAAAGTGAAGTTGCTCAGTCGTGCCCGACTCTTTGCAACCTCATGGATAGTAGCCTGCACCAAGCTCCTCCATCCATGGGATTTTCAAGGCAAGAAGTACTGGAGTGGGTTGCCATTTCCTTCTCCAGGGAATCTTCCCAACCCATGGATAGAACCCAGGTCTCTCACATTGTAGACAGACGCTTTACCATCTGAGCCACCAGGGAAGTCCTGAAAACCCTCTGGCTAATCCTGTTATCTTAAAGTGTAAATTATGGGAGTGGGCCTAATAAGATCTTTACAAGCTCCAGACAGTCTTTTGATTCTTTGTAATAACTAATTAAAAGATATATAACTCCATTGCTAACACTAGCAAGGGGGGTACTCTTTCTGCTTCCTTCTGATGTCTATGTCAGAAACTTTCTCTCTTTTATACTTTAATAAAACTCTATTACACCAAAGTTCTGAGTGATTAAGCCTCGTCTCTGGCCCCAGATTGAATTCTTCTCCTCCGAAGACCAGAATCCCGGCATCTTTCATGGTTCAGCAATAACTTTTCACCCTCTCGGAATAGCTTTAACAGAATTGGGAAATATTTTGAATTTTCCACTTAAGTCATAATTCTTCTTGGATTTTGTATAGCATATGAGTATACCATTCTCACATTCCTATGTATTATCCAGGCTACATGAAGACAATGTATTGATCACAGACAGTCTTGCTTCTATCATTGCAAAATAATCATAGCTCCCTCTTTCTTGTTATTGATTATTTCTATACTTTGCCTATAATTTTCCCCATTATTTAATGAGTATCTAAACACTACCTAAAGAACCAGACATTTAGTATATTTTTGTTTCTTAATGATTGTGGCCAGACTTTTTAACATGTAGGATGAGTAAGATCCTGCTCAAATTTTGAAATTCAAGTGGTACACTATTAATATTGATTTTTCAAATGGAACTTTTCTAGGAAAACTGTGACAAATGCTCCTTCAGGAATAGAATGGAGAGTACTTACCAGAGCAAAGTTGACCCCCAATGTTTCTGATAATTCCTCTTCCTAGTCCATCCATCACTTTGTCCCCAATAATACTAAATAGCCAGACAGAAAAGGACAAATATTAAATGATTCCATATGTATTAAATACCAAATGAAGTCCAATTCATACTACTGGAGGGCAGAGTCATACATAGAGAAGATTTGGGAGTAGGAATGAGTAGTTAGTGTTTAATACAAACAGTTTCAGTTGGGAGAAGATGAAAAATTCCTGGAGATGGTTGATGGTGATGGTTGCAAAACAATATGAAGGCACTTAATGCCACTGAACTGTACACCTAAAAATGGTTAAGATGGTCTCCTGACAGATGAATCAATGAAGATGTGGTATACCTACATGATAGAATATTAGAGCCGTTAAAAAGAAAGAAAGAAAGAAATTCCATTTGAAGCAACATGGATGGATCTAGAGATTGTCATTCTAAGCAAAGTAAGTCTGAAAGAGAGAGGCAAATATGATACTACTTATATGTGGAATCTGAACTACAACACATATGAACATATCTAGGAGACAGAAACAGACTCACCAATGTAGAGAATAGACTTGTCTTTGCCAAGGGGGAGAAGAGGTGAGAGGGAAGATTAGGAGTTTGTGATTAGTAGATGCAAACTATTATATAGAGATGGATACAAAACAAGGTCTTGCTGTATAGCACAGGGAAATATGTTCAATATCCTGTGATAAACCACAGTGGAAAAGAATATGAAAAGAATATATACAACTGAGTAACTTTGCTATACAGAAGGAGCATAATGCATTAATATTAGATCTCAATTACAGAAGAAAAACTATTAAAAATTCCAACATATGGATGCTGAACAACACGCTGCTGAATAACCAACAAATCACAGAAGAAATAAAAAAAGAAATCAAAATATGCATAGAAATGAATGAAAATGAAAACACAACAACCCCAAACCTGTGGGACACTATAAAAGCAGTGCTAAGAGGAAAGTTCATAGCAATACAGGCATACCTCAAGAAACAAGAAAAAAGTCAAATAAATAACCTAACTCTACACCTAAAGCAACTAGAAAAGGAAGAAATAGAGAACCCCAGAGTTAGTAGAAGGAAAGAAATCTTAAAAATTAGGGCAGAAATAAATGCAAAAGAAACAAAAAATACCATAGCAAAAATCAACAAAGCCAAAAGCTGGTTCTTTGAAAGGATAGATAAAACTGACAAACCATTAGCTGGACTCATCAAGAAACAAAGAGAGAAAAATCAAATCAATAAAATTAGAAATGAAAATGGAGAGATTACAACAGACAACACAGAAATACAAAGGATCATAAGAGACTACTATCAGCAATTATATGCCAATAAAATGGACAACGTGGAAGAAATGGACAAATTCTTAGAAAAATACAAACTTCCAAAACTGAACCAGGAAGAAATAGAAAATCTTAACAGACCCATCACAAGCACNAAAATTAGAAATGAAAATGGAGAGATCACAACAGACAACTCAGAAATACAAAGGATCATAAGAGACTACTATCAGCAATTATATGCCAATAAAATGGACAACGTGGAAGAAATGGACAAATTCTTAGAAAAGTACAACTTTCCAAAACTGAACCAGGAAGAAATAGAAAATCTTAACAGACCCATCACAAGCACAGAAATTGAAACTGTAATCAGAAATCTTCCAGAAAACAAAAGCCCAGGTCCAGACGGCTTCACAGCTGAATTCTACCAAAAATTGAGAGAAGAGCTAACACCTATCCTACTCAAACTCTTCCAGAAAATTGCAGAGGAAGGTAAACTTCCAAACTTATTCTATGAGGCTACCATCACCCTAATACCAAAACCTGACAAAGATGCCACACACACACAAAAAAAGAAAACTACAGGCCAATATCACTGATGAACATAGATGCAAAAATCCTTAACAAAATTCTAGCAATCAGAATCCAACAACACATTAAAAAGATCATACATCATGACCAAGTGGGCTTTATCCAAGGGATGCAAGTATCCTTCAATATCCACAAATCAATCAATGTAATACACCACATTAACAAACTGAAAAATAAAAGCCATCTGATTATCTCAATAGACACAGAGAAAGCCTTTGACAAAATTCAATATCCGTTTATGATAAAAACTCTCCAGAAAGCGGGAATAGAAGCAACATACCTCAACATAATAAAAGCTATGTATGACAAACCCACAGCAAACATTATCCTCAGTGGTGAAAAATTGAAAACATTTCCCCTAAAGTCAGGAACAAGACAAGGGTGCCCACTTTCACCACTACTATTCAACATAGTTCTGGAAGTTTTGGCCATTTCAAGTAATTTTTGTACTCATAGTACGAGGTTTGCTTTGAAAATGGTGGCTTCAAGGAGGGTTTCATTTCTATATTTATTACTTAAAACACTAGGATGTTTAGGAAAACATCATATAGAGTCTGCCTTGAATTAAACCAGTTTCAGTAAATAGAGCTGGAACAAGACAAGGGTGCCCACTTTCACCACTACTATTCAACATAGTTCTGGAAGTTTTGGCCATTTCAAGTAATTTTTGTACTCATAGTACGAGGTTTGCTTTGAAAATGGTGGCTTCAAGGAGGGTTTCATTTCTATATTTATTACTTAAAACACTAGGATGTTTAGGAAAACATCATATAGAGTCTGCCTTGAATTAAACCAGTTTCAGTAAATAGAGCTCATACCATTCATGGGAAATATTTTTTAAAATTGTGACCAAATGGGACATAGAAACCTGCATTGTTATCCCATTAATTTTGAGTCTTAGAACCATTCATTTAGCCCCAACATTGTTTAGTTTGAGCCACGAGCTAAGCTCACATTCCAGAAATATTCAATTCAAATTAGGGAGAAGAGCACAAATTGAAAGAAATAATAACTTAATTATATCATAAGATTAAAATGCCAAGAAAGTTCTTTCCATTTACCAGTTTCATTAGATAATAAATGCCACTGGCTAACATTTCAAATACTATTAAAAAAAAAAAAAAACCTGCTTTTGCTTTTTCTTGGAAACACCAACTGAATACCTTCTTAATAAGTTCTCTACAAGCAATTAGTGACTTTTTTCTTCATTGGAATATAAGGTTTCACAGCAAGTTTTCAAGCTCCTGCACCCACCCTCTTTCTAATGCTTCAAATCCAAATGGCAAGTAGCCATATGGCACAGAGCAGTTCCATGCAGAAACAGGAATCTCTTAATATCTAGAAACCAGCTCTACCACTTCTGCTCCTGGTACCAAAGAATGAAAAGGAAGAGAAAGAGGAAATGCAGCAGAAAATCTCTGTGACCTTGAGCTAGGCAAAGATTTCCTAGGTATGACACCACAAGCAAGATCCATAAAATAACGAACTGATTAAGTGGACTTCACTGAGACTTAAAACATACTCTTTTAAAAACCCTGTTAAAAGAGTGAAAATGTTACAGATTGAAATATTCTATACATATATTCCAATATTCTATACATATATTCTATACATATACAATATCTACAAATATCTACAAATATTCTATACATATATTCCAATACATATTGAAATATTCTATATTACAGATGTTACAGATTAGACCTTTGCAGATTACGTTACAGATTAGATATTTGCAGATTATATTTGATGAAGAAGTTTCTAAAGAATAAAGAACTCTAAAAACTCATTGGAAAAAATTTTAATGGCAAAAAATTGGACGCCTCTCCAAAGAAGTCATGCAGATTGCTAATAAACAGATGAAAAGATATTCAACATCATTAATCAATAAAGTAATGCAAGTTAAAGCCACAATGAAATACCACTGCATATCCACTGGAATGAATGAAATTTGAAAACTTATATCCAGTATCTATAACAGTGTGGAAGGACTGAAACCCTCATGCCCTGCTGACGGAAATGTAAAATGGTACAACCACTTTGGAAAACCATGTGGCAGTTTCTTGAATTAACACACACCTATCATATGATTCAGCCATTCCAATCCTAGATTTTTACCTAAGAGAAATGAAAGCATCTGTCTGCATTTTATATGTGAATGTTCATATAGCTCTATTTGTAATAGCCAAAAAACTAGAAACTAGAAACAAGCCCAACACCATCAATGTATGAAGAGATTAACAAATGGTCCTTTACCCATGATAGAATACCACTCCTTAATACAAAAGAATGAGCTATTGATAAATGGCAGATATAGATGAAACACAAAATACATTTAATGAGTGAAACAAATTAACAAAAAGGTATTGGGTTGACCAAAAGTTCATCTGGCTTTTTCCATAGTCTAGAGAAAAAAATCCGAATGAACTTTTTAGCCAACCCAATACATACTGAAATAGTCTATCTATATGAAATCCTAGAAAATGCAAAGTAATCTGTAGGTAACAAAAAAAGCAAACTGGTGGTTGCCCTGGCAAGAGGGAAAGGGGTGAGGAGGAGCAAGAGGGAAGGAATTTCAAAGGAACACAAGGGAAGCTCTTGAATGTGATGAGTACATTAATTATGTTAACTATAATGGTAGTTTTATGTATATAAACATATAAACAAAATTTATAAATTGTCTGTTTTGTGTAGGTGCAATCTAATGTATGTAACTTATACTTCACTAAAGTTGTGCTTGCTCCACCCCAAAAAAAGACAGACGGACAGAAAAACATACAAACAGAAAAACACTCTGGAGAGACAATGCTAGTATGCCACAGATTTGGAAATAAACCAAGCTGTCTGCTCTTGGCACATGCTAAACTTCCTTTCCNCACTAAAGTTGTGCTTGCTCCACCCCAAAAAAAGACAGACGGACAGAAAAACATACAAACAGAAAAACACTCTGGAGAGACAATGCTAGTATGCCACAGATTTGGAAATAAACCAAGCTGTCTGCTCTTGGCACATGCTAAACTTCCTTTCCCCACCTTGTAGAATCTGTAAATTTATGAATTATCAAATAAGGTATGTGGTCTTCAGGGATAATATACTTATACATGCAAAAGGCATCCAATTAGCCATCCTCTTCACTTGCCCAGGAGAATAATAATGACTGATGAGTTGCAAAGCATACAGATTTGATTTATAATATTTCCCTCCATTGTGATGGTGGGTGGGGAAAACATGCTTACGCACTGGGAAATGCTTGTTTACCAAGCTTCAAAAGGCCTAGATGGACATCTTTTCTTTCCACCCCAGACTTGCACCAGCAGTCATCTGTATCTCACAGCCTGGATGGCTGTGTCCACAGAGCAGATGGAGCTGTTCTTTCTTTCTTCTTGTTAGATCTGATACTCACTGATAAACATTTCCTCCTTGCTGAGTATTCTTGTTCACATGTGTTCATTTGGCATTGTACCTGCTCATAAGATGTTCTAGCAACATAGGTGCCAAGTAGTAATGGTTCTTCCCTGAAACCCTAGGAGTCTTTGGGGTACTATTTAATTTTGTCCTCTGTACCTCTGTTGATACTCACTGATAAACATTTCCTCCTTGCTGAGTATTCTTGTTCACATGTGTTCATTTGGCATTGTACCTGCTCATAAGATGTTCTAGCAACATAGGTGCCAAGTAGTAATGGTTCTTCCCTGAAACCCTAGGAGTCTTTGGGGTACTATTTAATTTTGTCCTCTGTACCTCTGTGATGAAGATAACGCTTTATACTTCTTTTGCAATACATTGTTGATATTCTCAGATATGTTCAGCTTAAGATATTTTTATAAACCTATCAGTCTGATGGGGCTCTCTTGGTGACCCAGCATTGATGACTCAATCTGCCTGCATTGAGAGGTCGTAGGCTTGATCCCGGGGTCAGGAAAATTTAGTATTCTTGCCTGGAGAATCCCATGGTCAGAGAAGTCTGGTGGTTTACAGTCCAGAGAGTTGCAAAGAATCGAATATGACAGTGTCTGAGCACACACGCACATCAGCCTCACATCCTCTGTGAACAGTGAAGACAAGCTCTTTTCCACTTCAGTTTCTTCCCTATGGAAGGTGCCAATGGCTTTATTAAAAAGAAGGGGCTGTTTGCCAACTGGAACTGCCTCATATGCCCTGTGAAGCAGCCCAACACAGCTGGTGGGCCAAATAATCAGTCTCTGTCCTGGGGTTTGGCTCCTGCCAGAGCTCACACAACCTGAGAAGCAGCAGAAAAAAGCCAACGTGTCTATAGTATGTGTGGTTATTTTCTTGGCACAAGTACAGTTCAGTTTACATCAGCTAGTGCTGTCCACGTAGAGTATTTACTCCATATATAAGCAGGCAGTTCACATGACCCTTGATAGACGTGGTAATAGTTTGTACTAACAGCTGACTCAGAGCTGAATTCTGCCAGTTATACTGTGATTAACTCCCTGCACTGGAAGAGAAAAAGCAGCTCTGGCTGAACCCTCGGGTTCAGGTTGAGAATCAGCCTACAGAGAGCTCTGCTACTATGATCCACTCAATGGGCAGTGAACCCAGAGGTTTTCGATCCCTTTAAACCATTTCCAGCACACGTGAAATGGGAAGACGGCAACAGCGTCGATACGAGCACTGGCGCTTCCGGAAATGCCATCCTCTGCGGTGTTTTCGGTTATTCTTTTGCTGTCTAAAGCCACTTGACGATTAAAATACATAACCGACCCAGCCTTCCAGCATGCTTTGGGTTTGCAGTGAGGAAACATAATTCAAGGAACACAAGGCCAACAGCAAGCACACTCTTCATGACTCCTACCAGCCAAGGGCTTTGGACAGAACTCACAGGTCTTCAGAAATGCCATGAGTATGCTTCTACTCAGTAACTGGGCTTTGCCTTCCTGTATCTCTTCCCATTCCAGTGCTGACGGTATGAGTTTGTTAAAAATCCCTCTTCAGCCTGAGGGTGAAAGGACTCTTAGAAACTTCCCAGACCAACTTAAGGTGTCTCCAACTAAAACTTCAGACACAAGTTTTCATCTCAATGTTTTTTAAAATCTGCCCAGTTTACGTTTTACTTAAAGTACTGCTAACCTTGAAACTAAATTGAAATGTTAGATATTTGGTTACTCTTTGTCTTCTGCAATTTTTAAAATTAAATATTTGCCAAAGTAAAAGTTGCTAAGTATCTTAAAAATATTTGCCACATATGCTGAAAAACCTCCAGTTACTACATGAACACTCTTGGAGGTGCTGGATTAAAATTTCACTTATTCAATTTGTTAAGGATTTGGGGATTTTTTTGTGTGTTGACAGGGAAAGGAAAGTAGTATTTAAAAGTAAAAACCAAGCAAAATTATATATATTTCAGAGTATATCACTCCGACCAGCCCACACTGAGCAAAGAAGTCACACGGTTAGAGTCACTTTCTTTCTTATTCATGCATTTCCTGATATCTGAAAACATCTGTTTAGTTAGTTAGGATGCACTGGCACAGTCTGAGTCCACTGTGACTTCACGACAGGAAGTGGGGGTTCATGTGGGCTGTTGAAGTGAGAGACATAGGTGGCCCCGCTACTTGTTTTTTCCATTGATTTATTTTGTCCTGATTTGTTTTTCTGCTGCACCACACAGCTTGCAGGATCTTAGTCCCTTGACTAGGGATCAAACCCAAGCCCTTGACAGTGGAAGCACAGAGTCCTAACCACTATATGGCCAGGGAGTTCCCAGTTACTAAATATTATTAAATATTTTAACATTACTCAAATTATAAGCTACAACTGGTAGTTAGTAGTAATTTTTTTTAACCAGAGTATTGTATTATAAACAACCAATCTAGGGAATGCTTTGGCTTGCCCTCGAATACCTGCAGGGAGAAAGGGCAGGAATTGCCCCTTGCAAACAGGGAACCAGGACTTGAGGAGGAGGTAAGCTGATTTTCTCTCTATTGTCTTAGTGCATGTTGGCTGCTATAGCAAAATACCATAGACTGGGTTACTTGTAAACAACAGAAATTTCTCTCTCATAGTTCTAGAAGCTAAGATGATTAGGACAGGGTACCAGCTGATCTGGTGTCTGCAGAGATGTCTGTCCCACTTCCTGGTCCATAAATGGCCATCTCTGTACTGTGTCCTCACACACTGGAAGCAGTGAGGGAACTCTGAGGGGTCTATTTTCTAAGGACAAGAATGCCTCTCATGAGGGTCCCAGCCTCATGACCTGAGCACCTCCCAAAGGCCCTACCTCCTAATACCACCATATTGGACATATGTGTTTGGGGGGACACAAACATTCAGACCATAGCACCTGTGGTAATCTGCTCTGCTTTCTTATTTTTTTGTTCCTGCCATCTTTTGAGATGTGTAGGCTCTCACAGCATGTCTTCATCACAATATGAGAGACTCCCAATCTAGACTGGTAATAACAATCACCACGAACTGAATATCTATCATGGGCCAAATACTATATTATCATTTTCCCATAAGTCTATGCAACCCATAATCCTCACAATAACTCTCCAAGATAAGCGTTATTAATCCCATTTTACATGCAAGGAATCTAAGATTCAGAGAGGGCAAATTATTGATGGGCAGACGTGTAGTATTAGGTAGCAGAGCTTCAAACTCAAGACTGTCTGCTTCCAAAGTCAACATTTACTCTACTATGTTGTATATCATTCCTTCTAGTAAACTTAACAGACTGTCAAGCCTTCTCTGAATGTGTTTCCTCCATTCCTGCCACTTTTTGCTTTAATAAAACAAGCTGCCCTTCCCCGCCATTATCCAAGTTATTTTAATATGGTTATGCTTGCAAATGGGCTTCCCAGGTGGTGATAGTAGTGAAGAACCCACGTGCTAAGGCAGGATATGTAAGACATGAGTTCGAACCCTGGGTTGGAAAGATCTCCTGGAGGAGAGCATGACTACCAACTCAAATATTCCTTCCTGGAGAGTCCCCAGGGACAGAGGAGCCTGGCAGGCTATGGTCCATAGGCTTGCAGAGTGGAACACAACTGAAGTGACTTAGCACAAACGCCCATGTTTGCTAATAACAACGATAGCAACAACAACACCCATGCATGACTAATCCAGGTGTGTGTGTTTGTCAAAATAAAAAGATGTGTTTTTGTTTCTTACTAGAGAAATGGCTCTGGAATTGAGGACAACATACACTGAAAGAGCCCACAGTTGGAAAGGGACATTTAGAAGAAAAAAATGGGGACAATTTCAAAAGTTATTAGTACTAGGAAGAAAACATTTCTCAGGTCATCCAAGAGTTAGTTTGCTTAAGCTAAAGTGATAATATAGATTTCTTAGCACATCAGACAAGAGAAACTGTGGTTTGCGGGCAAGAAGTGATGCACAGAGTTTTAGACACCTACAGAAGTCAGCCAAGATTCTTGTATCTGGATTCTACATCTATCCTATTGATGCTTGGGGCTGGTGCATGGGGATGATCCAGAGAGATGATATGGGGTGGGAGGTGGGAAGGGGGTTCAGGAGGGGGAACTCATGTACACTCGTGGCTGATTCGTGTCAATGTATGGCAAAACTAATACAGTATTATAAAGCAAAATAAAGTAAAAATAAAAATTAAAAAAAGAAGACCTAAAAAAAAATCTATACTTCAATAAAATTTTTTAAAAATGATTAAGACTAAATTTTATATTATTTTACCACAATAAAAAATATCTCCTATCAGGGATGAAAAACATACTGCTCCAATATTTGGTGTTAGCACTCAGCAATCTACTTCTAGAGGGATCTACCTCTAGGCAGGCAGCCCACATCCAATTACTAATTGACGTGGAGGTGGACACATTTATCTTCTTTGCCCCAACTCCAGGATGATCCAAGGGATCATCCTAACTCCAGAGCTCTCTGGAGGTTTTCAGAGGCCTTTGAGGAGCTTCAACTTGACTCATTTTTTCCTATTGCCTTTCCTCACTGCAAAGAGTTTGCTGAACCACAAAGCCTAAGGAAACAGTCCTCACAAGCCTGTCCTCATTCCAGATACCAGCACAAGTTCAGGAGTTCCTGGGGCTAGCCTCACTTCAGGCCATGTGTGCATGCTCAGTCACTAAGTTGTATCTGGCTATTTGTAATTCCCTGGATTGTAGCCCACCAGGCTCCTCTGCCCATGGGATTTCCAGGCAAGAATATTGGAGTGGGTTGCCATTTCCTCTTCCAGAGGATCTTCCCAACCCAGGGGTCAAACTCGCGTCTCCTGCATTGGCAGGCAAATTCTTTACCACTGAGTCACCTGGGAACTGTAGAACTGGGGTGCTGAATGACTGTGGCTTATTTGAACATTGATGGAAGTGCTCTATGGTGAGCATAGTTGCTCTTCTAGAGCAACTAGAGGAATTTCTGACTATATGGCCAGAAGCAGCATGGTGGGATCTGCAAAAATACCCCCCAAAAGTGCAAATCCTTCCACATTCCAGTTCTTCTACAGGAAAATTTTCTAGAAAAGATCAAGTTTTAGTAGATTGGAGATGAGGCTGGAAAACAAAGGAATATCTCTATAGTCTTATCTTTCTCCAATTTAACTGTTCTGATAGAGAGCAAGGTCTGTGTGGTGGGTAGCTTCAAAGATGCTCCTAGTGAAACCAGCCACCTGTGTTCATGCTCTTGTAGATAACCTGTCTCTTTGAGTGAAACTGGAAACAGTGACTTGCTTCCATTGAAAAGAATTTGGAAAACTATTGGGTTGTCCCTTCAAACCTTAATGTGTAGAAAGACTCAGCTTTTATCTTGCCAACACTCTCTGGCCATCTCACCACCTTGCTCTGGTGAGATGGAAGCCAGTTGCCATATTGTCAGAGGTCCATTTGGTAAGAAGCTAAGAGAATTCTCTGGACCTCAAAGGACTGAATCCTGTCAACAGACTTGTAAGTGAGGAAAATCAATGTAGATATCTCTAAGGCCTCTTGAAGAGTTTAAGCAAAGTAGCAAGTAACCAGATAAATATGTCAAATAAAGACTTGTGCAATGTGAAAACGTACTTCAACTGAGCAGTAAAATTAGAGCAAAAATTTTAAATTAATTACCATTAGAAATTTTGAATTCTACCTAAATTAGAACTTGAATTTTTTTTTTCTACTTCATTCAAAATAGAAAAAACCATACATCTCCAGGGCATAAAATCTAAAACTTCAAAGCAAGACTACATAAAAAGTAGGAAGTTTTCAGAGACAGAAATCTCAACTAAAGAATTAGAAATACTGTCAGAATCCTGTTATGGAAAACCTAAATCTTTCTAGTTTACATGATGAACTCAATAAATGTGCAGATATAAAAGTCACATATTCCCTTCTCTTATTAAATAGAATGTGCCTCAAAGACAGAAATATAGATCAATGGAACAAAATAGAAAGCCCAGAGATAAATCCACACACCTATGGACACCTTATCTTCGACAAAGGAGACACAATGGAGTATTACTCAGCCATTAAAAAGAGTACATTTGAATCAGTTCTAATGAGGTGGATGAAACTGGAGCCTATTATACAGAATGAAGTAAGCCAGGAAAAAAAAAAAGCAGCAATACAGTATACTAACACATATATATGGAATTTAGAAAGATGGTAATGATAACCCTGTATGTGAGACAGCAAAAGAGACACAGATGTATAGAACAGCCTTTTGGACCCTGTGGGAGAGGGAGACGGAGAGGGTGGGATGATTTGGGAGAATGGCATTGAAACATGTATACTATCATGTAAGAAACGAATCATCAGTCTATGTTCAATACAGGATACAGGATGCTTGGGGCTGGTGCACGGGGATGATCCAGAGAGATGATATGGGGTGGGAGGTGGGAGGGGGGTTCAGGATTGGGAACTCATGTATACCCGTGGCGGATTCATGTCAATGTATGGCAAAACCAATAAAGTATTGTAAAGCAAAATAAAGTAAAAATAAAATTTTAAAATAGAAAAAAAAAAAATAGAATGTGCCTGAATTTTATGAGGAGGTAAACAACCTGGAAGTCAGAGTGAGGAGACAAGATCAGCTTCCTGAGAAGAGGACAGGTCTAGATCCTTCTTAAAACAGTCACTTTCTCCTCTTCCTCGTCCATTAAATTAGCAAATCCTCAGAGACTGTGAAACCATGGACCAAGTTGGCTAATTATCTGTATGTACATTAAGGTCTCAAAGCTGCACCATAATAAATAATCAGCCTGTGTTTCCCAGACCTTCATTTAGCCAGCTCCAGTCCAATGGGCTCAATAGCTGTGTGTCCCATCGCCCCAGAGTTGTTGTCCACACCAGAAGGCCCACACTTGAGTCTGCTTTGCTGCCAGTCCTGAGGACAAAGCCTCAGCCCTCTTCCAACAAACGGTGGAAAACGGGCCGCCAATCTGTATCCCTCGGTCCTGCCCCAGCAGAGACGCAGCACAACCCAGTGAGTGCCAAGTGCAGTGGGAGACACTGAATGCAGGAGGCATTGGGGGAGCCTTGTTTTCTCATCATCAAAGCAGAGCGACAGTTGGACTAGCCAGTGGGAGGGCACCAAAATGCATAGATTCTGTTCAGAGGCTTTGGAAATTGATGTTGTTGTTACTGGTTGGGATCTTAGAACTCTTATTTAAGTGCTTATTTTCCTCCCTTCTTTCTTCCTTGGGCATCTTTTCTACCTGAACAAGAAATAGGAACCTCTATGATGCTGAACCTGAAACTCCAGTACTTTGGCCACCTCACAAGAAGAGTTGACTCATTGGAAAAGACTCTGATGCTGGGAGGGATTGGGGGCAGGAGGAGAAGGGGACGACAGAGGATGAGATAGCTGGATGGCATCACCGACTCGATGGACATGAGTCTGAGTGAACTCCGGCAGATGGTGATGAACAGGGAGGCCTGGCGTGCTGCAATTCATGGGGTCGCAAAGAGTCAGACACGACTGAGCGACTGAACTGAACTGAACCTATATCCTAAGTACTCCAGATGATCATGAAGGGGATGGTCATGAAAATGAACAGTAATCACAAAATTATAAGCTTTTACCTAGGGATTCCACATGCCAGGAGCTGAGTTAAGATTTCATATAGCTTGTTTCCTTTTATCTGCATTCAATTCAGTTCAGTTCAGTCGCTCAGTTGTATCTGACTCTTTGCGACCCCATGAATCGCAGCATGCCAGGCCTCCCTGTAAGGCTTTGGTGTAGTCAATAAAGCTAAAAATAGATGTTTTTCTGGCACTCTTTTGCTTTTTCTATGACCTAATGGATGTTGGCAATTTGATTTCTGGTTCCTCTGCCTTTTTTAAATCCAGCTTGAACATCTGGAAGTTCATGGTTCATGTACTGTTGAAGCCTTGGTTGGAGAATTTTGAGTATTACTTTGCTAATGTGTGAGATGAGTGCGATTGTGTGGTAGTTTGAACATTCTTTGGCATTGCCTTTCTTTGGGATAGGAATGAAAACTGACCTTTCGCAGTCCTGTGGCCACTGCTGAGTTTTCCAAATTTGCTGGCATATTGAGTGTAGCACTTTCACAGCATCATCTTCCAGGAGTTGAAATAGCTCAACTGGAATTCCATCATTCCCACTAGCTTTGTTCATAGTGATGCTTCCTAAGGCCCATTTGACTTCACATTCCAGGATGTCTGGCTCTAGGTGAGTGATCACACCATCATGGTTATCTGGGCCATGAAGATCTTCTTTGTATAGTTCTTCTGTTTATTCTTGACACCTTTTCTTAATATCTTCTGCTTCTGTTAGGTCCATACCATTTCTGTCCTTTTTTGTGCCCATCTTTGCATGAAATTTTCCCTTGGTATCTCTATTTTTCCTGAATAGATCTCTAGTCTTTCCCATTCTGTTGTTTTCCTCTGTTTCTTTGAATTGATCATTGAGGAAGGCTTTCTTATCTCTCCTTGCTATTTTTGGAATTCTGCATTCAAATGGATATATCTTTCTTTTTCAAGAGTCTTAAAAGACAATGTTTTGTATATCAGAATTCAATTAACAGTATCTTTAGTGTAATAGTATTTAAGTGAGTTTTCAAGAAAATTTCTTGTGAATACAAAAGTCAACACCAATATTAAGGAAACATTGAAAGGAAAATGCATATACCAAATTCATGACAATGTTTACCTTTGGGCAATTGAAGTTCAAGGGAATAAGATCATGCAGAAATAGCAAGAAATCCTCAGGTTTTATCAGTAATAAATATGAATTCTAAAGTGAGCATTATTAAAATTTATACTTTTTAGTACGGTAATAATGGTAGTAATAATACATAACATTAATGCAACAGTTAATATACTGGTAATGGTTCTCTACCCAGGCTAGATGTGTGTGTCTGTTCAGTTGCTCAGTCATGTCTGACTCTTTGTGGTCCCATGGGCTATCACCCACCAGGTTCCTCTGTCCATGGACTTCTCCAGGCAAGAATACTGAAGTGATTATCATTTTCTACTTCATGAGATCTTCTTGACCCAGGGATTGAACCCACATCTTTTGTGTCTCCTGCATTGGCAGGCAGATTCTTTCCCATTAGTGCCTCCTGATACGTATGCCCAAAGGACTACAGGTAGAGATTCTGATCTAATTGGTTAGGCTGTGGTCTATTCATAGTTAAATTTGAAAAGATCAAAAGGATCAAAAAGATCAATCAGCTACCACCGACCGACAACCACTAAACCACTAAAGTCCTTTATTTTAATTTAATTTTTACAGGAAACTTGGAAGAAAGTGTAAGTGAAAGTCACTCAGTTGTGTCCTACTCTTTGCAACCCCATGGACTATACAGTCCATGGAATTCTCTAGTCCAGAATACTGGAGTGGGTATCCTTTCCCTTTTCCAGGAGATCTTCTCAATCCAGGGATTGAACCCAGGTCTCCTGCATTGCAGACAGATTCTTTACCAGCTGAGCCACAAGGGAAGCCCAAGAATACTGGAGTGGTTAGCCTATCCTTCCTCCAGTGGATCTTCCTGACCCAGGAATTGAACCGGGGTCTCCTGCATTGCAGGTGGATTCTTTACCAACTGAGCTATCAGAGCAACCCTGAGTCCAGTTCAATTAATATACCCACTTAACAGATGTACGAACTACTCATGCATTGTTTTTCTTTTCTTATGAAGTCTTTTATTGGTAAATTTCAGGAGGTACATAGTCTTAATCCCAAGAAACAAGGTTAAATATTTTACCACTTTTTATCAGGGGTTACCAGCTTTCCTGCCCAAGATGGAAAGTATACTTTTTACCCTACTTTTCTGATATTAGTGAAAGTGAAGTCGCTCAGTCGTGTCCAACTCTTTGCGACCCCATGGACTGTAGCCTACCAGGCTTCTCTGTCCATGGGATTTTACAGGCAAGAGTACTGGAGTGGGTTGCTATTTCCTTCTTCAGGGGATCTTCCCAACCCAGGGATCAAACCCAGGTCTCCCGCAATGCAAGCAGATGCTTTAACCTGTGAGCCATCAGGGAAGCCCCTTTCTGATATTAGTCTTTAGCTTTTCCCCTTTTGATTTTTTCCAAACTACATCATGTTTTGACCTGTCAGGAGAAATGAAGACCTGAGTTGCTTTCAGGACGATGAATGTAGGAGAAATGTCATTTCTCAATAAGGAAGAATGACTTGAAAAGCTGGTATAAGAAGACCAATGTAGCATTTGAGAACAGGCTTTGGTTTTAAATTTTTCCACTGTGTGTAAGAGAGTTAGATTTGATGAGAAATCAACCCTTTACAAATGTATAGGAAGAGATATATTAGAGTTTCCCAGGTGGTGCTAGTGGTAAAGAACCTGCCTGCCAATGCAGGAGACACAAGATGTGCAGGTTTGACTCCTGGGTCAGGAAGACCCCCTGGTGAAGGAAATGGCAACCCATGCCAGTACTCTTGTCTCAAAAATCTCATGGACAGAGGAATTTGGCAGACTACAATTCATAGTGTCACAAAGACTCAGACTCAACTAAAACTATTTAGAGACATATTTAAGAAGCTTTAATTAGCCACTGCAAACAAAAACAGCAAAAGAAAAACTCAACTTCAGACCTTTCTGTGAAAGTGTATAGCACTTTAAAAATGAAATAAACAAGCATTTATTAAAAGTGAATTTTTCTTTAATCATTGGCATATCATATAGTAATAAGGACCAATGATGCTGTATGATTTTATGCTTTCAACAAAAATATATTTATCAAAATATGAAGCCCACCAAGGCCAAATATTTGTATTTGAGTTATATGTGTAGGAACTTTGACCAGACAACCCAGCCTTATCTCCATGGAAGATGGATGACATAAAACCAAGTAAATATGGAAAAACCATTAAAGATAATTTGCACAGAAATGTTATCTCTGAGCATTTCATTTTAATTTAGGATCCAGTTAACATGATTCTAGATCTTTAGGACTAAGATGCACATCAAGGAAACTTCTTGTACTGCATTTGGATTAGATACAGTACATTTGAGTGTTTCTTAGTGTTCTTCAATCAGATTTTTTTTAAAAAAAAAGAGAAAAAAGAATATGTTCAATTTCATACACTTCCTTCAAAAGCAGGGGACAAATATGTTGCTGTGTTCATTAAGTTCTGATCTCAAATTGTCATTACTTCTCTCAAATTCTTTGGGTTCATACCTTTAAAGTAGGTGTACAAAAACACTGGTCAGTACTTTGAGCATCAGTAAAGATATGTTCTGGCTTTATCGTACTATCCATGGAGTTCTCATAGCAAGCATACTGGAATGGGTTGCATTTCCTTCTCCAATGGACCACATTTTCTCAGAACTCCTCATTATGACCCATCCATCTTGGGTGGCCCTGCACGGCATGGCTTATAGTTTCATTGACTTCTGCAAGCCCCTTCACCACAACACAGCTGTGATCCTTCAAAGATTGGATGCTTTCGAATTTTTGTGCTGGAGGAGACTCTTGAGAGTCCCTTGGACTGCAAGGTGATCAAACCAGTCCACCCTAAAGGAAATCAACCCTGAATATTCACTGGAAGGACTGATGCTGACGCTGAAGCTCCAGTATTTTGGCTTCCTAATGCAAAGAGCTAACTTATTGGAAAAGACCCTGACACTGGTAAAGATGAGGGCAGCAGGAGAAGCAGGCAGCAGAGGATGAGATGGTTAGATAGCATCATTGACTCAAAGGACATGAATTTGAGCAAATTCAAGGAGATAGTGGAGAACAGTGGGGCCTGGCATGCTACAGTCCATGGGGTTGCAAAGAGTTGATCATGATTTAGCAACTGAACAACAAAATATGTGTTCACAGCTAAGAAGTATTGCTGAAGACTTTGGGATGTATGGTCTTCAAGCCTAATATTTTATTTGTGACCCACTTAAATCCAAAGCATAGACATTTATCTGGGTCCCTCTACAATTGATTTGTTTATTCAATATTTTCTTCTTTTTCAAAAGGTGTTTCATCAACATGGAACCACAGAATCTAACAGGTGTCTCAGAATTTGTCCTCCTGGGCCTCTCAGATGATCCAGAACTTCAGCTCCTTCTCTTTGGGCTCTTCCTGTCCATGTACCTGGTCACCATCCTTGGGAACCTGCTCATCATCCTGGCTGTCATCTCTGATTCCCACCTCCACTCCCCCATGTACTTCTTCCTTTCTAATCTGTCATTGACAGATGTCAGTTTCAGCACCACCACCATCCCTAAGATGCTAGTGAATCTCCAGACACACAGCAAATCCATTGCCTATGTAGGGTGTCTAGCTCAGGTGACCTTCTTTTCTCTTTTTGTATGTTTGGAGAGTCTACTTCTGACAGTGATGGCCTATGACCGGTTGGTGGCCATTTGTCACCCCCTACACTACCTGGTCATCATGAACCCCCTCCTCTGTGGCTTGCTGGTCCTGGTGTCATTTTCCATCAGCCTTTTGACCTCCCTGTTGCATTATTTAATAATGTCACAGCTCACCTTCTGTGCAGAAGTGGAAATCCCTCATTTCTATTGTGACCTTTCTCAACTCCTCAACCTTGCCTGTTCTGACACCTCCACCAATAACATATTAATCTACTTCATTAGTACAATCTTTGGTGTAATTCCATTGTCAGGGATCCTTTACTCATATACTCAAATTATGTCCTCCATTCTGAGGATCTCATCATTAGGTGGGAGGTATAAAGCCTTCTCCACCTGTGGCTCTCACCTGGTGGTTGTTTGCTTATTTTATGGAACAGGCCTTGGTGTGTATCTCAGCTCAGTCACCTCGTCTTCCCCCAGGAAGGGCGCAGTGGCCTCAGTGATGTACACTGTGGTCACCCCTATGCTGAACCCCTTCATCTACAGCTTGAGGAACAAGGACATCAAGAGTGCCCTCTGGAGGATTATCAGCAGAATAGCCTAAAGTCAACATCCATGTTATCTTCTTTGTATTCATAAGACTGGAAAAGGCAGCAAGGTCAATCATGTTCAAGAAGAAATTCTGATCTGCAGTCCCATAGCATATATATGTCTTTCTGGATCTGCTTCCTGTTTACACACTTTTTTCCTTTTCAGTTCAGTTCAGAAACTCAGTCATGTCTGACTCTTTGTGACCCATGGACTGCAGAACACTAGGCTTCCCTGTCCATCACTAACTCCCAGAGCTTACTCAAACTCATGTCCATTGAGACGGTGATGCCATCCAACCATCTCATCCTCTGCCATTCCCTTCTCCTCCTGCCTTCAATCTTTCCCAGCATTAGGGTCTTTCCCAATGAGTCAGTTCTTCACATCAGGTGGCCAAAGTATTGGAGTTTTAGCTTCAGCATCAGTCCTTCCAACGAATATTCAGGACTGATCTCTTTTACGATGGACTGGTTGGATCTCCTTGCAGTCCAAGGGACTCTCAAGAGTCGTCAACATCATAGTTCAAAAGCATCAATTTTTTGGCACTCAGCTTTCTTAATGGTCCAACTCTCATCCACACATGACTACTGAAAAAACCATAGATTTGACTAGACTGACCTTTGTTGGCAAAGTAATGTCTCAGCTTTTGAATATGCTGTCTAGCTTGGTCATAGCTTTTCTTCCAACGAGCAAGTGTCTTTTAATTTCATGGCTGCAATCACCATCTAAAGTGATTTTGGAGTCCAAAAAAATAAAGTTTCTCACTGTTTCCATTGTTTCCCTGTCTGCTTGCCATGAAGTGATGGGACCAGATGTAATAATCTTCATTTTCTGAATGTTGAGTTTTAAGTGAACTTTTTCATTCTCCTCTTTCACTTTCATCAAGAGGCTCTTTAGTTCCTCTTGCTTTTTGCCATAAGGGTAGTGTCATCTGCATATCTGAGGTTATCGATATTTCTCCCGGCAATATTGATTCCAGATTTCTCCTCTTAGAATAAGTTTAATGTAATTGAGAGCTTATTTGGACACCTCTGTGAGTCATATCCCTTCCAGGATTTTGCATACACAGCAGTATACCCATTTCACTTTCGTCAAGACTCTTCATCATGGATAGTCTTATCTCTATCATTGCAAAATAATCATAGCTCCCTCTTTTTTGGGAGGGAGAAGTTTACTACTTATGTACTTTTTCTGTGATTTTTCCCCTATGTATCAGGTGAATCTAAACCCTAACTTGCCTCCCAGGTAGTGCTAGTGGTAAAGAACCTGCCTGCCAATGCAGGACATAAGAGACACGGGTTTGATCTCTGGTCAGGAAGATCCCCAGAAGGAGGGCATGGCAACCCACTCTAGTATTCTTGCCTGGAGAATCCCCATGGATGGAGGAGCCTGGCAGGATATAATTCATAGTGCTGCAAAGAGTCAGACATGACTGAAGCGGCTTAGCACACATGCATGCAAACCCTAACTTAATGACCAAGACATTTAATATATTTTTGCTTCTTAAGGATTTTTGAGCAAATAGAATGCCTATTTCATTTCATTTCCAAGCCAGAGTATTTTGACACTGAAACAGGACACAGTTAATATGAAGTTTGAATAAACATTTATCAACTAGAATTTTCCTAGGAGAATGGGGATGTGTGTTTCCCAAGGAGCAGATGGGAGAGAACCTATCAGAGCAAAATTGATTCCCAGTTTTTCTAATAACTCTCCTTCCCATTCCACCTAACTTTGCCCCAGTCATATTATATAACCAGACACAAAGTGACAAAATTTGAATGATTCCACAGATATAATAGTCAAATTCATAGAGAGAGTAGAATGGTGGTTGCCAGAGGCTTTGGGAGGAGGCGGGGAGGAGTTAGTGTTTAATGGGCACAGAGTTTCCGTTTCAGTTTTCAGATGAAAACGTTCTGGAGATGTGGAGATGGATGGTGGTGATGGTTGTAAAGCAATGTAAATGTACTGATGCCATTGAACTATATACTATAAAATGATTAAAAAAAAAAAAAGTCCTGTCAGAAATGAGGGACATATTGCTCCAATGTTAGGTGTATTCAGCCCTCAGTAATCAATGCCTAAAGGAAGCTACCTCTGGCCTCCTGACTGTATGGCCAGGAGCAGCATGGTGGGATCTGCAGAAGTACCCACAACAGGGCATAAGCTTCCTTGTGCCAGGTCTTCTCCAGAGAATGTTTCTTGAAGAGATGATACTGTGATGGGTTGGAGACAAGGCTACCAACACAGAAACATCTCTATAGTTTTAATTCTTAGAGTCAATGCTCCTGAAAAACTGTGAGATCTATGTGGGGGTAGCTTCAAAGATGCTCATAATGAACCCTCACTCCTGTATTCATGCCCTTGTATATCTGTCTCCTTGAGTATAGACTGGATACAGTGACTTCCTTTCAATGAATTGAATTTGGAAAAATATTGGATTGTCCCTTCAAACCTTAATATGTAGAGCAGCTCAGGTTTCATCTTGCCAGCCTTCTCCCACTAACTGGCCACCTTGCTCTGATGCTGTCATAAGCCTATTTGGTAAAAAGCCACAGGAATCCTCTGGCCCTCAAAGGACTCAGTCCTACCAAGAGCCATGAAAGTGATGGAATCAGATACTATCCTACTTAAGCCTTGATAAGACTGAAGTGCTGACCTATATTTTGAGTGTAGACTCTCTGAGACCCCTTGAAGTGTTCAAGCAAGCTAGCAAATTTCCAGATAATATGTCAAAATTCACAGTTGTGTAATATGTCACAGTGGCTCAGTGAGTAAAGAATCTGCCTTTAATGCAGGAAGCACAGGAGACCCAAGTTCAGTCCCTGGGTCAGGAAGATCCCCTGGAGGAGGAAATGGCAACCCACTCCAGTATTCTTGCCAGGGAAATCCCATGGACAGAGGAGCCTGGTGGGCTATAGTCCATGGGGGTCACAAAAAGTCAGACATGACTGAGCATGCATGCAATAACATACAATATACAACAACGGGATAGAAAAATTAGAGCTAGAATATTAAATTAACTAGAACTTAAAATTTAAAATTCTGTAATGTTAGAACTAGAATTGGAACTCTCGTTCAAAATAGAAAAAAAGCAAACAAACAAACAAACACATAAATCTCCAAACATAATATCCCCAAACCCTAAACCAGAACAAAAGAATGAAAAACAGGGTTCCCCAAGACAGAAGTGTTAATTAAGGAAATAAAAAGAATCATGTTTTAGAAGATGTAAATCTCTCTATATTACATAACTGATTCAGTGTATCTGCAGATTAAAAAGTCAAATTGTTTTCTCTAATTGAAAAAAAAGTTGTCTGAATATTATGATGAGATAAACATTGTGAAAGTCAGAGGTGATGAGTAGAGGTCAAACTCCCCCAAGAAGAGGATAAGTCTAAATCTCTCACTTTTCTCCTTTTCTTCCTCCATGAAATTAGCAAATCCTCAGAGACTGAGAGACCTTGGACAAATCTGGCAAATTATGTGCTACCTGCATTGAGGTCTCAAGGCTGCATCACTGTAAATAAGCCTGTGATTCTCAGCTCTTCAGTTAGCCAACTCAAGTCCAATGGGGTTGATACCTGTATGTCTCACCCTCCTGGAGTTGTCTGCACCAGGAGGCCCATACTTGAGTACATCTTGCCACCAGTCCAAAGCCTTATTCCTCATCCAAGAGCAGGTAGGGGAAGGGAAAGCAATCTGCATCCCTCATCCCTGCTCCAGCAGAGACACAGCACAGCCCATTGAGTGCCAATGCAGAGGAAGACACTGAAGGTAGAAGGGATGGGGGAACCTTGTTTTCTTATCAGCAAGGCAGTGGGGCAGTTGGGATAGTCAGTGGGAGGGCACCAAAATGCAAAGATCAGCTCAGAGGCTTATGAAGTTGATGTTGTTGGACTTTTGGGACATCCTAGAACTCATTTAAATTTCTATTTCCCCTGCACAATGGGTCTGTCTTCCATGGGCATCTGGTCTACCTAATCATGACATAGGTCCCCCTAAATTGTCTCCTAAGTGCTCCAAATGATCATGAAGGTGATGGTGATGAAAATGATGACTGTAAACACAGAATCACAAAGTCGTATGTAGGAATTGACATGCCAGGGGCTAAGCTTAGTTTTTTTTTTTTAAAGCTTAGTTTTTAAGTAGCTTGTTTCTTTCCTTTTATATGCGTTNGCTTCATTCCGCATTCCAAGGCCAAATTTGCCTGTTACTCCAGGTGTTTCTTGACTTCCTACTTTAGCATTCCAGTCCCCTATAATGAAAAGGACATCTTTTTTGGGTGTTAGTTCTAACAGATCGTGTAGGTCTTCATAAAACCGTTCCACTTCAGCTTCTTCAGCATTACTGGTTGGGCTCTAAAGACAGCAATGTGCATTATCATTATTTTACAACTGAGGATAAGATCACAGTATTTTAATGCAATTTTTATCAAGCCCTGCGATAAAAAGGGAATAAAGTTAAATTTTAATGTAAACATTGAATCTCCATTCATAGGGCACCTAGACCGTACTCTCTCCTGCCAATCCAAACTGCATGCAAGTGTGAATTTGGGGGAAATGTAACCCCTGTATAGAGTTTATTGAAAAGTTCATAGTAATTTCTAGTTCCATCCATGTGACTGCAAATGACATGATGTCGTTCTTTTCTAAAATTGCTGAGCAATATTTCATTGTGTATATCTACCACATCTTCTTTATCCATTCATTTGTTGATTGGTATTTAGATTGCTAGAGCCAGAGATGGTCGTACTGAGTGAAGTAAGTCAAACAGAGAAAGACAAATATCATATGATATCACTTATATGTGGACTCTTTTTAAGAAATAGTACAAATGAATTTATTTACAAAACAGAAATAGTCACAGATGTAGAAAAGAAACTTGTGGTTACCAGGGGGTAAGGGTGGGAGGGATAAATCTGGAGATTGAAATTGACATATACACACTGTTATATATAAAATAGATGACTAATATGGACCTACTGTATAGCACATCTGCTCAATACACTATAATGGCTTATATGGGAAAAGAACCTAAAAAAGAGCAGATGTATGTATGTGGATAACTGATTTGCTTGGCTGTACACCTGAAGCTAACACAACATTGTAAATCAGCTTTGTTCCAATTAAAAAATTTTAAATAAGAATTCAAAAAAAAAAAAAAAAAAGCTGTTTAGCTGGCATACAAAGGCCAATTTAGCATTTGAGAACTGCTTTGGTCCTAAATTGTTCAACTGTTCATAAGAGAGTTGAATTTGATGATAAATCAACCCTTCACAAATGTTTAGGATTTGAAACATATCAAAGAAGTTTTATTAAGCTATTAAAAAGGAAAACACCAAAAAGCTAACTCTCTTCTTTTTCATCCCAGGCAGACACCCCCTGGGCTTCCCTGGTGGCTCAAATGGTAAAGAGTCCACATGCAATGCAGGAGACTTGGATTCGATCCCTGGGTTGGGAAGAAACCCTGGTGGAGGGCATGGCAACCCACTTTAGTATTCTTGCCTGGAGAATCCCCATGGACAGAGGAGCCTGGTGGGCTACAGTCCATAGGATCGCAGTTGGACATGACTGAGCAACTAAGCACAGCACAGCACACAGAGACCCCCTGATCACTGTACTCTTCCTTTTGGGTGTTCACAGTAGACACAATGGACAGTATGTGTGGCACCTGCTACATCAGTGATACGAAGGAAGAGTGAGTTGAAGGTGAAAGTTAAAAAGTAAAAGTGTTAGTCACTCAGTCATGTCCGACTCTGCAACCCCATGGACTGTAGCCTGCTAGGTTTCTCTGTCCATGAGTCTTTCCTGGCAAGAATACTTGAGTGGATAACCATTCCCTTCTCCAGGGGATCTTCCCAACCCAGGGATCAAACCCATGTCTCCTACATTGCAGGCCAATTCTTAACCGTCTGGGGATCCCAGAAGGTATCCATTTTTGACAACTTAAGGCACTTCTCTCTCTTGTCTTTGATCTTGAATTTCGATTCACTGTCAACCTGCTCCTTCATTCTTGTAATTTATAACCTCTGGGTCTCTAAAAGAGTATAGTGTAAGGGTGCTGATCAGGAAACAAGAAACAGTATAAAGGTATATGTTAGGAAGTTTGGAAGAGACTTCTCAATCTCTGCTTCAACTCTCTGAAGTGTAGGAAAACAGAGTGCACATTCAGTGCATGGGCCTCAGAAACCCACAATTTAATTTTGAATCTTACACTCTATTTATTATCTGAATGACACTGGACAAGCTCATAATATCTTTGAGCCTGAAACTGGTCATCAAAATTGATACCCAATTGATACAACTGCCTAAGAATGAAACAAAAGAAGTAAAAAGCATGTGATTAAATGTTCCCTGGATGCATTTGCATTACAATAATGGCAGAGTAAATTTTAGGTATTGCTTTACTATTATTATCCTTGAGTTTAAGTACCAATTACTCAATTAGAATATTCTGTGATCTGAGGTTTGGCTTTTCCCAGATCCTGAAAGAACATTTTATGCAATAGTTCTTGTCCTTATGTAAATAGATTCTGAATGCCTCCAGGGAAAACTGAGTCTTATTCATATCCGATTTCTCAGGGCCTCTCTTTGCTTGGCACAGAATAGGCTACAAGAACAAAAATCTCTGTTAAATATTGAATAGACCCTTCCTGGGTTCTCAGAAACACAGCGTAGGCAATAAGGCTAAGGCTCCCCTTAGTCTGGGACAGGCTAGGTCACTCCTGCCTGTCCCTTCATTCTTTCCTACAGTTTCTTGTTGTTGTTGTTCAGTTGCTAAGTTGTGTCCAACTCTTTGTGACCCCATGGACTGCAGCACAATGTCTTATAGGACTAGACAAAACATAAACCAGTACTTGTATGCCTCTGTGTCACTTTCTAAGGGACCTATCATTTTCCATTTAATAAAATCTACAACATTCAATTATTTTTTCTTTTTAAATTATTTTAAATGAAACAAAGATTAATTTTTTAATTTTTTAAAAATTTTATTTTTAAAATTTTTAAAATTTTTAAAAATTTTATTTATTTTTTAATTGAAGGGTAATTGCTTTACAGAATTTTGTTGTTTTCCCATCAAACATCAACGTTAATCAGCCATAGGTATACATATGTCCCCTCCTGTTTGAGCATCTCTCCCATCTCCCTCCCCATCCCACCCCTCTAGGTTGATACAGAGCCCCTGTTTGAGTTCCCTGAGACATAACGCAAATTCCCATTGGCTGTCTATTTTACATATGGTAATGAAGTTTCCATTTTACTCTCCATACATCTCACCCATTCCTCCCCTCTCCCTATGTCCATAAGTCTGTCCTATATGTCTGAAACAAAGATGAATATTTTTAATGGTTAAAGGTACAATTCACAAAGATAGACATCATATACATTTAGACACCTTAACAATAAAGATACAGAAAGCAAAAATCAGAAGAAATATAAGGGAAAAGAAAAAATATATAATCATAGGAGACATATTAACATTTCTCTGACAATATTTTTTTCAAATGAGATGTGTATAAAAATGGAAAGACCCTTTTATGATCAATGATAGGAAATTTGGAGATTAGAAGCCAGTGTTCAATTCCTGTCTCTTATACACATCTAGATGTGTATAAGAGACAGTATTAGATGTCCATAGAACATTAGGAAAACTGGCAAAAAGAAAAACATTAACATTTCAAAAAGTAGATTTTTTGTGTGTGTACAACACCATTATTTAAACAAGTAGTGAATCATAAGAAATTTTTAACTTTATTATTATTTTTAGGAGGATAATTACTTTACAATGTTGTGATGGTTTCTGCCATATATCAACATGAATCGGCCATAGGTACACATGTATCCTCTCCCATTTGAACCCCCTCCCACTTCTCTCCCTATCACATCCCTCTAGGTTGTCACAGATCACTGGCTGTGACAACATAAAAGTTTTTTTTTAAAGCAAAATCAGTTAAAGAACAAGGAAAGCTAATTTTTTTGGGTGGACCAAGACACATATTAGGATTCCACTCATTCTGTAAATGAATTCCCTGGGACATGACAAGCTTCTCTCTCTCTCTCATATAATAGAATGTAAGATCATTAAAACTTTATTAGGATTGTATTTCATCAATAAGATAAATAGCCCAAGAATGATTCAACTTGTGATTTAAAAGCCATGACTGGGGACTTCCCTGGTGGTCCAGTGCTTAAGACTTCACCTTCCAATGCAGGAGGTTTGGGTTCAATCCCTGGTTGGGGAGCTAAGATTCCATGTGTCTCATGGCCAAAAAACTAGAACAGAAACAATACTGTAACAAATTCAAAAAACACCTTAAAAATGGCACACATTAAAAAAAGTTTTAAAAAAATTAAATAACTATAACTGAATATTTCTTAAGTACTGACCACTCTTATGTGCCACTACTGAGGATTAGGGAGGTTGGTCCCAAAATGTGCTGCAATGGTTTATTGATTAGTTTCTACAGAAGTTGCTTGAGAAGCAGCCAGTGCAAGAGTAAACTCCTTTATCTCCTGGAAAAGCTGGGAATAAATCTCTGACAAGAAAGGGGCATTCCTGCATCAGGAGTGGGAAGGATCTCCTTATGATCGAAGACAGGGAATTTGGAGCCTAGAAACCTGTATTTGTTGTTGTTCAGTTGCTCAGTCATGTATTGGGGGGGCTTCCTTGTCCTTGACTATTTCTTGGAGTTTGCTCAAACTCATGTCTATCGAGTTACTGATGCTATCCAACCATTTCATCCTCTGTTGTCCCCTTCTCCCCCTGCCTTCAATCTTTCCCAGCATCAGCATCTTTCCCAATGAGTCAGTTCTTCGCATCAGGTGGCCAAAGTATTAGAGATTTGGCCTCAGCATCAGTCCTTCCAGTGAAAATTCAGGGTTGATTTCCTTTAGAACTGACTGGTTTGATCTCCTTGCTATCCAAGGGACTCTCAAGAGTCTTCTCCAGCACCACAGTTCAAATGCATCACATCTTTGGCGCTCAGCCTTTTTTATGGTCCAACTCTCACATCCATACTTGAAATGGGCACTTCTGCATCAGGAATGGAAAGACCCTTTTATGATCAATGATAGGAAATTTGGAGATTAGAAGCCAGTGTTCAATTCAGTTCAGTTCAGTTCAGTCACTCACTCATGTCTGACTCTTTGTGAAGCCAATGTAAACAAATCTTATTGTTCCTTTTATTTACCACCTCAAGCCTAAATCTGTTTATATTCTTAACTCATGAAATACCAAAAGCCTATGTTTCTTTCTCCTGTCAATTCCTCATCAACTTACTGTTTCTTTGCCTAAAAAAGATAATAGCTTCCTGCTTTGACCCCTTCTTAGGTCCTATTTTAATGAGACCTCCATGTACAGGAACTCAAATTTGTTTCTTTTTCTCCTGTTAATCTGTCTTGTGTCAATTTTGTTGTTATTCCAGCCATAGAACTCTAGAGGGATAGAAGAGGACATTTCCCTTTTCTCCACACCACACACATCCTATACTGCTACTTCTGCTAAGTCGCTTCAGTCGTGTCCGACTCTGTGTGACCCCATAGACAGCAGCCCACCAGGCTCCCCCATCCCTGGGATTCTCCAGGCAAGAACACTGAAGTGGGTTGCCATTTCCTTCTCCAATACATGAAAGTGCAAAGTGAAAGTGAAGTCGCTCAGTCGTGTCCAACTCTTTGAGACTCTGTGGACTGCAGCCTACCAGGCTCCCCTGTCCATGGGATTTGCCAGACAAGCGTACTGGAGTAGGGTGCCATTGCCTTCTCCCACACATCCTATAAATGGGTGTTATTGGCTCTACTTCAATGTGAGGGATACAAGTGCAGAGAAGTGGGGAGATTTACACACTGCACATTAAGTGGGTGAAACATGTGGAACTCAGACAAAGGCCTCCTAATTCCCACCCCAGGGCTCTGTCTCACCAGATTGTTTTCTTTTCAAACCTATGTTAGTCCCAGATGATCAAATAGAAGTAAAACCATGAATTCCTTCTTTTGAGATGTGGTGAGTTTATAGGTAAATTAGCAGAATGGACCAAACTTCCTGCAAGGGATCTTTATTGTATGAATATTATGGATGATGGGGTTGTCTATGGATAGTAATGCATTTTCCAGCCCATTTTGTAAGTCTGAGTGATAATAGTTATAATAATATTATTCCTTGTGCTCAGTTGCTCAGCCATGTCTGACTCTTTATGACCCCATGGACCATAGCCCACAAGGCTCCTCTGTCCATGGAATTTTTCAGGCAAGAATACTAGAGTGGGTTGCCATTTCATCCTCCAGAGGATCTTCCCTACCCAGTAATCAAATCCGAGCCTCCTGCATCTCCTGCATTGGCAGGAGGATTCTTTACCTCCTGAGCCACAAGGGAGGCCCCATCATTCCCTATATAAGGTGTGAAATTTCATGTGACTCTATCATGAAAAGACTGTTCCTAGTCAGCCTACAAGGATCTTTCTAATTTTACACCTTGAAAATCAGACCATGTTGTTGATTTTGTCCAATTTTTCCATTAGCATAACTTGTAGAAATAGTTATAGAAAAATTTAATGTTTCAATTTTTTAAATGGAAGCAATACTCTTGTATGGATATATGTTTTAGAAATTCTCACTAGTGTAGTATACAGAGGATTGCAAGAATTTTCAGAACTGTATCATAATTAAAACATTTTAAATATTGTGAATTTATTAAATCCAAAGTATGGACACTTATCTGTATGCCCCTGAAATTGTTCTCTTTATTCAATACTCTCTTCTTTTTCAAAGGTGTCCCCTCTACATGGAACCACAGAACCTAACAGGTGTCTCAGAATTCCTCCTGCTGGGACTCTCAGATCATCCAGACCTGCAGGCCCTTCCCTTTGGGCTCTTCCTGTCCATGTACCTGGTGGCCATGCTTGGGAACCTGCTCATCATCCTAGTCATCAGCTCTGACTCCCACCTCCACACTCCCATGTTCTTCTTCCTCTCCAATTTGTCCTTGGCTGACATCAGTAGCAGCACCACTACCATCCCCAAGATGCTAGTGAACCTCCAGACACACAGCAAATCCATCACCTATGCAGGCTGTCTAGCACAGGTGACCTTCCTGTCTCTTTCTGCAAATTTGGGGAGTCTCCTTCTGACAGTGATGGCCTATGACCAGTGGGCGGCCATCTGTCACCCCCTACACCACCTGGTCATCATGAACCCCCGCCTATGTATCTTCCTGGTCCTGGCATCATTTGCCATCAGTCTTTTGACCTCCCTGCTGCACTACCTGATGATGTCACAGCTTACCTTCTGTACAAATGTGGAAATTCCTCATTTCCTTTGTGACCCTCCTCAACTCCTCAACCTTGCCTGCTCTGATACCTCCACCAAGAAAATATTAATTTATTTCATTGGTACCATCGTTGGTGGGATTCCACTCTCAGGGATCCTTTACTCATATATTCGAATTATATCCTCCATTCTGAGAGTCTCTTCATCAGCTGCTAAGTCCAAAGCTTTCTCCACCTGTGGCTCTCACCTGTCCAGTTGTTTGCTTATTTTATGGAAAAGGCCTTGAAGTATATCTCAGCTCAGCGGTCTTGTCTTCCCCCAGAAAGGGTGCATTGGCCTCGGTGATGTACACTGTGGTCACCCCTATCCTGAACCCCTTCATCTACAGCCTAAGGAACAAGGACATTAAGAGTACCCTGTGGAGAATTATCAGCAGAATAGCCTAATCTCAACACCGTGGTATCTTTTTTTGGCTCATAGGAGTAGAAAATTTAACAAAACCAAACATGTGCAATAAGTGATTCTGTTCTGTGGTCACATAGCTTACATGTACCTATCTGGCTCTCTGCTCTGTTTACACAGTTTTTCCTCTTAGAGGAGATTATCTGGATGCCCCAAATGAGTCATAGCCCTTCTAGGATTTTGCATAGCGCATCAGTATACCCTTCTCATTTTTTCTGCATGTGACCCAGGACTCTTGGTCATGGGCATCCTTGCTCCTATCTTCACAAAATAAGCACATTTCTCTCTTTCTTGTTATATACTGTTTCTATAATTTTCCTATGTTGATTCTCTTTGTGTTAGGTGGATCTAAATCTCTCTAAAATACATAAGTGATTCAATGGGCTTGCAGATATGAAAGTCACATGTTTTCTCTAATTGAAATAAGAAGGAAAAAAAACTTGGAAGTCAGAGCTGAGGCTGCTGCTGCTGCTAAGTCACTTCAGTCAGAGCCGAGGAGTAGAGGTCAAACTCCCCTGAGAAGTTGATGAGTCTAGATCCTTCCTAATAAATTCATTTTTCTCCTTTTTCTCCTCCATGAAATTAGCAAATCCTCAGAGTTTAAGAGACTGTAGATGATTAATTATTTTAAGGAGCTGTGGTTGCGTGGGCACAGGAGGGCCTAGAGGAGCTATCCCACATTGAAGGTAAGGAAGGGTGGTGGTGAGGAGATACCCCTCGTCCAAGGTAAGGAGCAGCAGCTGCACTTTGCTGGAGCAGCCGTGAAGAGACACCCCATGCCCAAGGTAAGAGAAACCCAAGTAAGATGGTAGGGGCTGCAAGAGGGCATCAGAGGGCAGACACACTGAAACCATACTCACAGAAAACTAGTCAATCTAATCACACTAGGACTACAGCCTTGTTTAACTCAACGAAACTAAGCCATGCCTGTGGGGCAACCCAAGATGGGCGGGTCATGGTGGAGAGGTCTGACAAAATGTGGTCTACTGTAGAAGGGAATGGCAAGCCACTTCAGTATTCTTGCCTTGAGAACCCCATGAGCAATATGAAAAGTCAAAATGATAGGATACTGAAAGAGGAACTCCCCAGGTCAGTAGGTGCCCAATATGCTACTGGAGATCAGAGGAGAAATAAATCCAGAAAGAATGAAGGAACGGAGCCAAAGCAAAAACAATACCCAGTTGTGGATGTGACTGGTGATAGAAACAAGGTCCAGTGATGTAAAGAGCAATATTGTATAGGAACCTGGAATGTCAGGTCCATGAATCAAGGCAAATTGGAAGTGGTCAAACAAGAGATGGCAAGAGTGAACGTCGACATTCTAGGAATCAGTGAACTAAAATGGACTGATCATACCTGAATGGTCTAGCGGTTTTCCTTACTTTCTTCAATTTAAGTCTGAATTTGGTAATAAGGAGTTCATGATCTGAGCCACAGTCAGCTCCTGGTCTTGTTTTTCTTGACTGTATAGAGCTTCTCCATCTTTGGCTGTGTAGAATATTATCAATCTGATTTCGGTGTTGACCATCTGGTGATGTCCATGTGTAGAGTCTTCTCTTGTGTTGTTAGAAGAGGGTGTTTGCTATGACCAGTATATTTTCTTGGCAAAACTCTATTAGTCTTTGCCCTGCTTCATTCCGCATTCCAAGGCCAAATTTGCCTGTTACTCCAGGTGTTTCTTGACTTCCTACTTTAGCATTCCAGCCCCTATAATGAAAAGGACATCTTTTTTGGGTGTTAGTTCTAAAAGGTCTTGTAGGTCTTCATAAAACTGTTCAACTTCAGCTTCTTCAGCATTACTGGTTGGGGCATAGACTTGGATTACCATGACATTGAATGGTTTGCCTTGGAAACAAACAGAGATCATTCTGTCGTTTTTGAGATTGCATCCAAGTACTGCATTTCAGACTCTTTTGTTGACCATGATGGCTACTCCATTTCTTCTGAGGGATTCCTGCCCACAGTAGTAGATATAATGGTCATCTGAGTTAAATTCATCCATTCCAGTCCATTTTAGTTCTCTGACTCCTAAGAAATGCAAAAGAGCAAAATGGCTGTCTGGGGAGGCCTTACAAATAGCTGTGAAAAGAAGAGAGGCGAAAAGCAAAGGAGAAAAGGAAAGATATAAGCATATGAATGCAGATTTCCAAAGAACAGCAAGAAGAGATAAGAAAGCCTTCTTCAGCGATCAATGCAAAGAAATAAAGGAAAAGAACAGATTGGGAAAGACTAGAGATCTCTTCAAGAAAATTAGAGATACCAAGGGAACATTTCATGCAAAGATGGGCTCAATAAAGGACAGAAGTGGTATGGACCTAACAGAAGCAGAAGATATTAAGAAGAGGTGGCAAGAATACACGGAAGAACTGTACAAAAAAGATCTTCATGACCCAGATAATCACGATGGTGTGATCACTCACCTAGAGCCAGACATCCTGGCATGTGAAGTCAAGTGGGCCTTAGAAAGCATCACTACGAACAAAGCTAGTGGAGGTGATGGAATTCCAGTGGAGCTATTTCAAATCCTGAAAGATGATGCTGTGAAAATGCTGCACTCAATATGCCAGCAAATTTGGCAAACTCAGCGGTGGCCATAGGACTGGAAAACGTGAGTTTTCATTCCAATCCCAAAGAAAGTCAATGCCAAATGTGCTGAAACTACCACTCAATTGCACTCATCTCACATGCTAATAAAGTAATGCTCAAAATTCTCCAAGCCAGGCTTCAACAATATGTGAACTGCGAACTTCCAGATGTTCAAGCTGGTTTTAGAAAAGGAAGAGGAACCAGAGAACAAATTGCCAACATTTGCTGGATCATGGAAAAAGCAAGAGAGTTCCAGAAAAAGATCTATTTCTGCTTTAAGGACTATGCCAAAGCCTTTGACTGTGT
>SJYT01057954.1:6145-32356 GCA_006410635.1 Cephalophus harveyi | reverse complement strand
TCATTTAAATTTCTATTTTCCTCCCAAACTGTTTCTATCTTCCTTGGGCATCTTTTCTACCTGATCAGGAAATAAGTCTTTCTAAACTTTCCTTTTTCCTTGAAGAAAGAAATGGTAACCCACTCCAATATTCTTGCCTGGAGAATCCCAGCTAACTTAGGGTTTGAGAATGGCTTTGGTCCTAAATTGCTCAATTGTTCATTAGAAGGTTGGATTTGATGAGAACTCTTCACAAATGTTAAGGATTTGAGACATATAAGAGTTTTATCAAGCTACTATAAATAAAAATAGCAAAAAGCAAACTCTCTTCCTTTTCTTCCCAGGCACAGACCCCCTGCTCACTGTGCTGTTCCTTTCGGGTGTTCACAGTAGACTCGGTGCAGACCATGGGTGGCACCTGCTACATCGGCTATAGGAAGGAAGGCTGAGTTGAAGCTGGGGGTCCTAGAAAGCATCACCTTATGCAATTCAAGGCATTTCTCTCTCTTGTCTTTGGCCTTGAATTTTGCTTCATTATCAACTTGTGCTTTCATTCTTGTAATTATTTACCCTGTGGATCTCTAAGGGAGTACAGTCAGGGTGCTGATCAGGAAATAAGAAACAGTATAAAGGCATATACAAAAATAAAATAAATAAAATAAAATAAATTAATTAATTTTTTAAAAAGTTGGGAAGAGACTTCTGAACCTCTGTTTAAACCCTCTGAAGTGTAGGGAAACAGAACGGACAGTGCATAAGCCTCAGACACTCACAAATTAATTTTGAATCTTATCTGCTCTACTTAGTACCTGAATGACACTGAGCAAGCTTTTAGTACCTTTGAACCTGAAACTGGTCATCTAAATTGATATCCAGTTGATACATAAGTAAGAATGAATCAAAATGGGTACTAAATATTTCATGGAGGCATTGCAGTAACAGCAAAGTAAATTTTAGATATTGTTATCCTGAAGTTTAGGCTTCCTAAGTGGTTCAGAGGCAAAGAATCCATCTGCCAGTGCAGGAGCTGCAGGAGACTTGGGTTCAATCCCTGGATCAGGAAGATCCCCTGGAGGAAGGCATGGCAACCCAGTCCAGTTTTCTTGCCTGGAGAACCCCACAGACAGAGGAGCCTGACGGACTACAGCCCATAGAGTCTCAAAAAGCTGGGACATAACTGAAGTGACTTAGCATGCATGCTGGGCCCTTCCTGCCTGCCTGCCCCTTCATTCCTTCCAGTGATGTCTTGTAGGCCTAGACAAAGCATAAAGCAGGGTTCATATGCCTCTGTGTGATTTTCTAAGGGACCTATCATTTCCCATTTAATAGAATCTACAATACACTATTATTTTAACAAGTAGTGAATCATAATTTTTTTTTTAAAGGAGAAACAGTGAAAGAGAAAGGAAAGTTAATTAAATTGTGTGGACTGAGACACATTTTAGGATTTCTACTCATTCTGTAAATGAATTCTCTGGGACTTGACAGGCTTCTATCTCTCTGTCATACAATAGAGTGTAAGATCATGAAACTCTCCTAGGGTTATATTTCATCAATAAGCTAACTAGTCTAATAATGACTCAACTTCTGAATTAAAAGCTGTGTCTGGGAACTTCTCCTGGTGGTCCAGGGGTTAAGGCTTCACCTTCCAGGGCAGGGCGTGCAGGTTTAGTCCCTTTTGGGGAGCTAAGATTCCACATGCCTTACAGCCAAAAAACTAAAACAGAAACAATACTGTAACACATTCAACAAAGCCTTTTTAAATGGTCCACATTAAAAAAAAAAAGCCTTTAAAAATAAATAGATAAAATAAAAACCATAGATGAATCTTTATTAAGTATTGACCTCTTAGGTGCCACTGTTGGGGATCTGCCACTATTGAGGATACACTATTGGGTGGATTGCTCCAAAATGTGCTTCAGTGGTTTATTGATTAGTTTATACTGAAGTTTCTTGAGAAGCAGCTAATGCAAGAGGGAAACTGTGACCCTCCCGTGTACCCTGGAAAAGCAGGGAATAAATCTCTCACATGAAAGGGGCATTCCTGTCCCAGAAGCTGGAGGACAACTTTGTTCCCAGAGATGGGGAATTTGGAGCATAGAAGCTTATACAAACAAATTTGATTGCTTCTTTCATTCTCTGCCCCATGCCCAAATCTGTTTAGATTCTTCACTAGCGAAGGACCCAAAGCCTGTGTTTCTTCCTCTTGTCAAATCCTCACCAATTTGTTGTGTCTTTGTCTAAAAAGGAAAAAGCTGCCTGCTTTGGCTGCTTCTTAGGTCCTATTTTTATGAGACTTCCATGTGCAGGAACTCAAATTTGTTTCTTTTTTCTCCTGTTAATCTGTCTTGCATCAATTTTGTTATTATTCCAGCCACAAGAACTCCAGAGGGGTAGAAGAGGAAATTTCTCTTTCTTCAACACCACACACAGATGTCCTACAAATGGGTGTTGCTGGCCCTACTTCAATGTGAGGGATACAAGTGCAGAGAAGCAGGGAGATTTACACACACTGCACATTAAGTGAGTGAAACATTAGATGGACTCAGACAAAAGCCTCCTAATTCCCACCCCAGGGCTCTGTCCCACCAGATTATTTTCTTTTAAAACCTGTGTTAGTCCCAGATGATCAAATGGAAGTAGAATCATCAATTCCTTGAATTTGGATGTGGCGAGCTCATATCTAAATTAACAGAATGGACCAAACTGTTTCCAGGGGGCTTTGTGGTATGAATATTATGGATGGTATTGTTTTCTATGGATAGTAATGCATTTTCCAGCCCATTTTGTAAATCCGAGTTATAGAAATATCATTCCCTATACAAGATGTGAATTTTCATATGGTTCTGTCATGAAAGGACTATTCCTAGTCAGCCTTCAAGGATCTGTCTAATGCTACACCTTGTATATCAGAACATGTAGTTGATTTGGTCTGATTTTTCCATTAGCATAACTTTTATAAGTAGTTAATAGAAAAATTGCACTTTTCAAATTTTAAAACTGAATCAATACTCTTGTATCCATATATATTTTGGAAACTCACTAGTATAATGTACATAGGGTTGCAAGAATTTTCATAGTTATGTCATAATAAAAAATTCAAAAAATAAAGTGAAATCTATCCCTCTGATAATGTTATGCATCATTTCTTTCATGAAAGGCATTTTATTTTAAATATAGTAGTGTGTACATGTCAATCCCAAACTCCCAATACTGTGGTCAATGAGAATTTATCTATGTTAGATAGGACCTAGGTTAAGTTTTCAACAAAATTGCTTATGAATACATAGTTTACCACTAATGTTAAGGAAACACTGAAAGAAAAATATGTCTACCCAATTCATGATGTGTTTGCCTCTGAGCTGGTGAAGTGCACGGGAATAAGATTACTCAGGGACAGCAAAACCACTCTATTTTCATCAGTAATAAATATGAGTTCTAAATAAAATATTATCAAATATTTATATTTTAATATGGGCTGTGAGTAATATGAGGAAGAAATGGCAATCCACTTTACTATTCTTGCCTGGAAAATCCCATGGACAGAGGAGCCTGGTGGGCTATGGTCCATGCATGGGAGAGGGTCAGACACTACTGAGCAACTAAGCATGAGCACTAGTGGGTAATACGGTTTTAATGATAGATAACATTATTGCAATGTTTATCAATTGCCTAACAATGTTTCTCTACCCTGAAAATATGTTCATTTGCCCAAAGGAATTATGAGTAGAGATTCTGATCTGATTGGTTCTAGGTTGCAGCTAGTCCATAGCTAAATTTTGAAAGATCAAAAGGAAATTATATTGATCAGCCAGCACTAATAACATTGGTTGACTATTTTATATTTATTTTAATTTGATTTCTTGCAGCAACCCTGTAAGTTCAGTACAGTTAATATACTCATTTTACAGATGCACAAACTCCCAGGTACTTGTGATATTAGTCTTTGGTGTTTTTTCCCCTTTTGATTACTCCCAAATGGCATCATGTTTTGACCTGTAGGAGAAATGAAGGCCTGAGTTGCCTTCATGGAGCTGAATGTAGAAAAAAAATGCAATTTCTCAATACAGAAGAAAGACTCGAAAAGATCATAAGCTGATCTTAAGAAGGACAACTTGGGACTTGGCTTTGATCCTATGCCCTTCAACTGTTCATAAGAGTTAGGTGTGATGATAAATCAACCCTTCATAAATTTTTAGGAGCAGAGACATAGTTAAGAAGGGTTACTTAGCCACTACACACAAAAACAACAAAAACCAACCTCAGGCTTTTTCTTAAGGGTGTCTAGCACTGATAGAGAAAAATTGCAAAAGTGAAAAAACTTCAGAGTATTTGTTAAAATTTAATTATCAAATTTGATAATTAAATTGATTAATAACAATCAATTTGATGCTTTTGAACTGTGGTGTTGGAGAAGATTCTTGAGAGTCCCTTGGACTGCAAGGAGATCAAATCAGTCCATCCTAAAGGATATCTGTCCTGAATATTCATTGGAAGAATTGATGCTGAAGCTGAAGTTCCAGTACTTTGGCCACCTGATATGAAAAACTGAGTCACTGGAAAATACCCTGATGCTGGGAAAGATTGAAGGCAGGAGGAGAAGGGGATGACAGAGGAAGAGATGGTTGGATGGCATTACCAACTCAGTGGACTTGACTTTAAGCAATCTCTGGGAGTTGGTGATGGACAGAGAAGCCTGGTGTGCTTCAGTCCATGGGGTCACAAAGAGTTGGACATGACTGAGTGACTGAACTGAACTGAACTGAATTATTATTTAATCACTGGTACATCATATGTTAGTCCTCAGGATCAGTGACACTTTTAATGAAATACATATACTTTTAGCAAAAATATATTTATCAAAATATGAGGCCCAAGGCCAAATATTTATATTTCAGTTATATTGAGGACACTTCGACCAGACCGCCACATTTGAGTGAGCACTTATCTCCATGGAAGATGGATGTCATAAAACCACATAAAGAAGAAAAACCCTTAAAGTTAATTGGAATATAGAAAGGTTATCTGACTATAATTTATACTACAGTGAATGTGGTTTGATCTCTTCAGGACTACATTACAAAGCAAGGGAATTTCTTGTACCGCATTTGGATAATAGCAGTACATGTGAGTACTTTTTGCTGCTGCTACAGCTGCTAAGTCACTTCAGTCATGCCTGACTCTGTGTGACCCCATAGACAGCAGCCCACCAGGCTTCTCCGTCCCTGGGATTCTCCAGGCAAGAACACTGGAGCGGGTTGCCATTTCCTTCTCCAATGCATGAAAGTGAAAAGTGAAAGTGAAGTCACTCAGTCGTGTCCGACTCTGAGCGACCCCATGGACCGCAGCCTACCAGGCTCCTCCATCCATGGGATTCTCCAGGCAAGAGTACTGGAGTGGGGTGCCATCACCTTCACTGGAGTGCTTTTCAGTATCCTGTAATTAGAATAATTTTTTAAAGGGGAAAACAATAACTAAAAGTTATTGTTAGCAAATTCAATATTTTTCCTTCAAAAGTAGGGGGCAGATATTTTACTGTATTCACGGATTTGTTATCTCAGAATGTCTTTACTTCTCTCATATTCTTTGGCCCCATGCCTCTAAAATAGATGTATAAAGAAACCAGTGAATATTTTGACCCTAATGAAGAATCACTCACAACTGAGAAATACTGCTGAGGGTGCTAAAGGGTATGATTATCAAGTGTAAATACTTTATTTGTAAATTGCTTCAACCCAAAGTATGGACACTAATCTGGGTGCCCCTACAATCATTTTCTGTTTTCAACACACTTTTTTTTCTAAAGGTACCCCATCAACATGGAACCACAGAATGTAACAGGTGTCTCAGAATTCCTCCTCCTGGGCCTCTCAGGCTATCCAGACCTGCAGCCCCTTCTCTTTGGGTCCTTCCTGTCCATGTACTTGGTCACTGTGCTTGGGAAACTACTCATCATTCTGGTTGTCACCTTTGACCCCCCACCTCCACACACCCATTTACTTCTTCCTCTCCAACCTGTCCTTGGCTGACATCAGTTTCAACACCACCACTGTCCCCAAGATGCTAGTGAACCTCCAGATACACAGCAAATCCATCACCTATGCAGGCTGCCCAGCGGGGGTGACCATCTTTTCTCTTTTTGCCTGTTTGGAGAGTCACCTTCTGACAGTGATGGCCTATGACCGGTTGGTGGCCATTTATCACTCTCTACACTACCTGGTCATCATGAACCCCTGCCTCTGTGGCTTCTTGGTCCTGGTGTCATTTTCCATCAGACTTTTGAAATCCCAGTTTCACTACTTGATGATGTCACAGCTTACCTCTGTGCAGAAGTGGAAATGCCTCATTTCTTCTGTGACCCTTCTAAACTCCTCAATCTTCCCTGTTCTGAAAACTCCATCAATATCATATTAATTTATTTCAACAGCACCATTGTCGGTGGGATTCCACTTTCAGGAATCCTTTACTCTTATTCTCAAATTGTTCCCTTAATTCTGAAGGCCTCCTCATCAGGTGGGAAGTACAAAGCCTTATCTACCTGTGGTTCTCACCTGTCAGTTGTTTGCTTGTTTTATGGAACAGGCCTTGTGGTGTACCTCAGCTAAGCCATCTCATAATCTCCCAGGAAGGGTGCAGTGGCCTCAGTGATGTACACTGTGGTCACCCCTATGCTGAACCCTTTCACCTACAGTCTAAGGAACAAGGACATCGAGAGTGCCCCCTGGAGGATTATCAGCAGAATAGCCTAATCAAAAATGTGCAATAAGTGATTCTGAATCTGAAGTCACTTACTGTAAATGCACCTATCTGGCTCTCTACTTTATGTTTACACGATTTTTCCTCTTCATAGCGTAGCTCTAATGGAATTGGGAGATTAGCTGGATGCCCCATGTGAGTTGCAATCCTTCTGGGTTTTGCATATCACATGAGTATACCCGTCTCTCTTTCCTTATGTATTACTCAAGACTCTTGGTCACAAGCCATTTTGTTTCTATCCTCACAAAATAAATACGGCTCTCTCTTTTTCTTGTTTTGCATTGTTTCTATAACTTTCCTATGATTATTCCCTATGTGTTAGGTGGATCTAAATCCTACCTTAATGACCAAGCCATCTAATATATTTTTGCTCCTTAGTGATTTTTGAGTAAATAGGTATTTGATTTCTAAACTGGAGTATTTTGAAATTGAAATAGGACACTATGAATATTAAGTTTGAATAAACACTTATCAACTGGGTTTTTCCTGGGAAAAGTGAGGTGCATGTTTCCCAAGGAGTAGATGAGAGGGTACCTACCAAAGCAGTCAGTTCCCAATTTTGCTGATAATTCTCCTTCCCATTCCATCTACCTTCTTCTTCCCAATCATATTAAATAGCAAGACACAAAGAGACAAAAATTGAATGATTTGACACCTAAAGTAGTCAAAATTATAGAGACAGTGGGTAGGATGGCAGTTGCCAGAGGCTTTGGAAAGAATGGGGAATTAGGTTAGTGGAAATAGAGTTTCACTTTGGGAAGATAAAAAGTTCTGGAGATGGATAGTGGTGTGTGCTCAGTTGTTCAATCATGTCTGACTCTTTGCAACCCCATGGACTATAGTCCACCTGGTTTCTCTCTCCCTGTGATCTCCCAGGCAAGAATATTGGAGTGGATTGCCTTTTCCTCCTTCAGGGGATCTTCCTGATCCAGGGATCAAACCCATGTCTCCTGTGTCTCCTGTCTTACATGCAGATTCTTTACCACTGAACCACAAATGCTCCTGAACTGGACGCTTAAGATGTCTAAGAGGGTAAGAAAATAATAGCAAATTGAACAACTGACAAAGGATTAATTTCCAAAATATACAAGCAGCTCATACAACTCAATACCAGGAAAACAAACAACCCAATCAAAAAGTGGGAAAAAGATCTAAACAGACATTTCTCCAAAGACATACAGATGGCTAACAAACACATGAAAAGCTGCTCAACATTGCTCATTAGAGAAATGCAAATTAAAACCACAATGAGATATCACCTCATACCAATCAGAATGGCCATCATCAAAAAGTCTACAAACAATAAATGCTGGAGAGGGTGTGGCGAAAAAAGAATGCTCTTGCACTATTGGTGGGAATATTAATTGATACAGCCACTATGGAAGATGGTATGGAGATTCCTTAAAAAAAATAGGGATAAAACCACCATATGACCCAGCAATCCCACTCCTAGGCATATACTCTGAGGAAACCAAAATTGAAAAAGACACATGTATCCCATTGTTCATTGCAACACTATTTACAATAGCTACAACATGGAGGCAACCTAGATGCCCATCAGCAGATGAATGGATAAAGAAGTTGTGGTACATATACACAATGGAATATTACTCAGCCACAAAAGGAAAGCATTTGAGTCAGTTCTGATGAGGTGGATGAACCTAGAACCTATTATACAGAGTAAAGTAAGTCAGAAAGAGAAAGATACATATCATATTCTAATGCACATATACAGAATCTGAAAAAAATTGTTCTGAAAAATTTATTTACAAGGAAGCAATGGAGGAACAGACATAGAGAATAGACTTATGGAGATGGGGAGAGGGGAGGAGAGGGTGAAATGTGTGGAAAGAGTAACATGGAAACTTACATTACTATATGTAAAATAGATAGCCAATGGGAATTTGCTGAATGGCTCAGGAAACTCATACTCTGTATCAACATAGAGGGGTGGGATGGGAGGGAGATGGGAGGGAGGTTCAAAAGGGAGGGGATATATGTATACCTGTGGCTGATTCATGTTGAGGTTTGACATAAAACAACAAAATTCTGTAAAGCAATTATCCTTCAATTAAAAAAAAAAATATCTCTGGTTCCTCTGCCTTTTCTAAAACTAGCTTGAACATCTGGAAGTTCACAGTTCACGTATTGCTGAAGCCTGGCTTGGAGAATTTTGAGCATTACCTTACTAGCATGTGAGATGAGTGAAATTGTGCAGTAGTTTGAGCTTTCTTTGGTGTTGCCTTTCTTTGGGATTGGAATGAAAACTCACCTTTTCCAGTCCTGTGGCCACTGCTGAGTTTTCCAAATTTTCTGGCATATTGAGTGCAACACTTTCACAGCATCATCTTCCAGGAGTTGAAATAGCTCAACTGGAATTCCATCACCTCCACTAGTTTTGTTCATAGTGATGCCTTCTAACGCCCACTTGACTTCACATTCCAGGATGTCTGGCTCTATGTGAGTGATCACACCATCGTGATTATCTGGGTCATGAAGATCTTTTTTGTACAGTTCTTCTGTGTATTCTTGCCACCTCCTTTTAATATTTTCTGCTTCTGTTAGGTCCATATCATTTCTGTCCTTTATTGAGCCCATCTTTGCATGAAATGTTCCCTTGGTATCTCTAATTTTCTTGAAGAGATCTCTAGTCTTTCCCATTCTGTTGTTTTCCTCTATTTCTTTGCATTGATCGCTGAAGGCTTTCTTATCTCTCCTTGCTATTCTTTGGAACTCTGCATTCCAGTGGGTATATCTTTCCTTTTCTCCTTTGCTTTTCATTTCTCTTCTTTTCACAGCTATTTGTAAGGCCTCTTCAGACAGCGATTTTGCTTTTTTGCATTTCTTTTCCATGGGGATGGTCTTGATTCCTGTCTCCTGTACAAAGTCATGAACCTCCATTCATAGTTCATCAGGCACTGTCTATCAGATCTAGTCCCTTAAATCTATTTCTCACTTCCACTGTATAATCATAAGGGATTTGATTTAGGTCATACCTGAATGTTCTAGTGGTTTTCTTTACTTTCTTCAGTTTAAGAAAGAAAGTGGCTACAAAGAGCTTGCCAAACTGCAATGTCTGAGGAAACAGTCCTCACAAGTCTGTCCTCATTTCAGACACCAGCACAAGTTCCCAGGTTCCCAGGGGGACCCTCACTTCACTTCAGGTCAGCTAGCTACAAATTCGAGGACTTTCTCACATTCAGTAATTTTCTAGAATGTTCAAATTAAGGAGAATCCCTCAGGTTTAATAGTACACGAGAAACTCACAGAACTCAGGAAAGATCTTGGCTCAGATGGTAAAGAATCTGTCTGCAATGTAGGAGACCTGGGTTCAATCTCTAGATAGGGAAGATCCCCTGGAGAAGGGAATGGCAACCCACTTCAGTATTCTTGCCTGGAGAATTCCACCATGGACAGAGGAGGCTGGTGGGCTACAGTCATGGGGTCACAAAGGGTTGGACACAACTGAGTGACTAACGCTCTATGATTATAGCTTTTTTAATAGTAAAGAACACAAATTAAAATCAGATAAAATATACAACATAGGGTGAGATCTGGAAAGTCCCATAGGTGAAGCTTCTCGGTTTCCTCTTTCCATGGAGTCCAGATCCATTACCTCCTCCGAGCTACAATATATGACAAAAATACTAATATATATATTAGTGTATATATATATATATATATATAATATATACAATGTATATATACAATTGTATATATATTATATATACAATATATACAATGTATATATACTAATATACAATGTGTATATATATATATATATATTGCTAACTAGGTGGCTCACCTGAGCTTCAGTCTCTAGAATTTTTACTGAGACTCACTCCATAAATGTGATTAGTTAAATTTTTGCCCATATGATTGAACTCCATTTCCAGCTTCCCTCCCCAGATGTTGGGTTGATAAACTTGAGAACACAGTTGTTAAGAAATGTTGATTTTCTTCTAGTTCATCAACCAGACCACATTCTTTTCAGCCTCTAGATCATGCATTTATTTCTCTCTGTCTCATCTCCACTGAAACAAAAAATGAGAGGGTTTTTTAAGCTGGGGAAAACTAATGGAAAAGTACTGGAAGATGTTAGGGAAGGGAAGCGGGTTGATAGGACAGGCCATTTGTGTTTGCTAATTGCTGCTTTTCTTTTTGGGACTTCCCAGCTGGTGCTGGTGGTAAAGAAACCGCCTGCCCATAAAGAAGACAGGAGTTTGATCCCTGGGTCAGGAAGATCCCTTGGAGGAGGAAATGGCAACCCTTCTTGCCTAGAGATTCCCCATGAGAATCCCCATGGACAGAGGAGCCTGGCAGACTAGAGTACATAGGGTCACAAAGAGTCGGACATGACTGAAGCAACTTAGCACACAAGCACACTTTTCTTTTTAACTGGAGGATAATTACTTTACAATGTTGTGTTGGTTTCTGTTGGACAATAAATGGAGTTCGCCATAATTGTACATATATCCCCTCCTTCTTGACCCTCCCTCCCCACCTCCCATCCTACACCTCTAGGTCACCACGCAGTGCCAGGCTGGGCTCCCTGTGTTGTATATCAGCTTCCCACTAGCTTTCTGTTTTACACATGATAGCGTATATATGTCAATGCTACTATTTTGGTTGCTGCCTTTTGAATTTAGGCTAAAACACTCCCACAGAAGCAGGGAGATAGGGGAACTAATTTTCTTTATGATTAGATTTCAAAGGAAAGGCTTTGTGAAAATCATTCTTTGGTTGTAAAAAGGATGAGAGACCTGGATAAGATTTATCTACATTTACTAATAAAAGAAGCTGACTGGACTTCCCTGGTGGTTCAGTGGTTAAGTCTCTGTGCTTCCATTGCAAGGGGCATGGGTTCAGTCCCTGGTCAGGGAACTAAGATTCCCACATGCCCATGGTGTGGCCAAAAAAAGAAAAAGACTTTAAAAGTTTTCTAATGTACGTACTCTAAGAAAAGAGAGGACAGATTGATAGAAACTCATTTAAGATGAGGGGGAAACTTAAGGTAGTCTTGGTCAATGAATATTAAACTTTTCCACTGTTGTTACAACTTTGCAATTCTTGGGGTTTTGATTGTGGTGTAGGAAGCTAACCTGCACGCTGAGCAGGAGTTTTAAATTATGCTTACAAGTAACTTGAATTATAAACTCAAATGTCAGTGTTAAGTGAGAGGCAAGGCAATAAATCTGGAATGGTACAGTCACAGGTAAGCACACATCAGGAGCATTGTTAGATTTAGCAAACCAAAAATATCAAGAGCAAATCAGCAAAAGGCAGAAGGAGATATATGTATACAAAAGCTGATCCACTTTGTTGTTCAGCAGAAACTAACACGAGAGTGTAAAGCATCTATACCCCAATTAAAAAAAAATTTAAAAAGATGCATGTACCCCAGTGTTCACTGCAGCACTGTTTATGATAGCTAGGACATGGAAGCAACCTAGATGTCCATTGACAGATGAATGGATAAAGAAGTTGTGGTACATATATAGAATGGAATATTACTCAGTCATAAAGATGAACAAATTTCAGTCAGTTGTCATGAAGTAGATGAATCTAAAACTTGTTATACAGAGTGAAGTAAGTCAGAAAGAGAAAAACAAGTTTTGTGTATATATATATATATAGCATGTAGGAAAATGGTACTGATGAACCTATTTGCAGGGGAGGAATACAGACTCAGACATAGAGAACAGAGTAGACTCAGACATAGAGAACAGAGTTATGGACATGGAAGGGAAAGGAGAGGGTGGGATGAATTGAGAGCAGCATTGAAATAGACACATTACCATATGTAAAACAGATGGCCAGTGGGAAGCTTCTGTATAACACAGAGAGCTCAACCAGCTACTCTGTGACAGCCTAGAGGGATGAGATGGGGTAGGAGGTGGGAGGGAGACTCAAGAGAGAGGGAGACTCAAGAGGGAGGAAACATATATGTATACTTATGGCTGCTTCGTGTTGATGTATGCCCAAAACCAACACCACATTGTAAACCAATTATCCTCTATTTAAAATAAATAAATTCTAAAAAAAAATAGTCAGTTCCCACAATTGAAAATCATGATTCTTTTCCCAGTTGCCAGACCCAAGACTGTTTTCAATCTCAAAGCTTAGAGATTAAACGGATTAAATAGGAGATGAGCCCCCCTTTTGGAAGCCCATTCTTGTTCTTCAAAATGGTAACACTCATCAAGGACATAACTTGGTGGCCAGTTGATTCCACTGGATTCCAGTCCTGGTGTGAGCAGCGATTCTTCTTTACCAAGCTGAATATTAATGTGTTTATGTTTGCCTTTCCTGCCTGCAGTGCCTCGGCAAACACACCATCAAAAGACAACACGTCATCCGATTTTGGTTTTTTAACATGTATTTATTTATATTTCCTTTTGGTTGTGCTGGGTCTCCCTTATTGCACGTGCACTTTCTCTAGCCGTGGTAAGCATGGGCTACTCTCTAGTTGCGAGGGTAATGATAAGTGAGGGCTTCTCCTTGTGGTGACTTCTCCTGCTGTGGAGCACAGTCTCTAGCATGGATAGGCTTCAGTAGTTGTGGCCTATGGGCTCTAGAGCACAGGCTCAGTAGTTGCAGCACACAGGCTTACTTGCTCCATGGCATGTGAAATCTTACTGGGCCAGGGATCAAACTTCAGTGCCCTGAACTGGCAGGTAGACTCTCAGTCACTGGACCACCAAGGAAGTCCCATTCAATTTCTTTATGGTGAAGAAGATGGGAAAATAAACATCCATCAAGACATCTAGTTGTTTGAACATATTCTGTACCTCCTGAAGCTGCTCAGCATCATATATCTCCAGGGTAGCAATTCTGTGATTCAATTCCTACTCTCCTGAATTCTAATCCAGCACTCTTTCCTGGCACAATACCTGAACATATGTCCCCTTTCATTCAGATTTGGTCACCATCTGGATCTTGTGTTTCAACCTCAGTAAATTCACCTAGAATGAGGCAGCTAGACCCAATAATTTATTAGCACCTGACCTGTTCTAATCTTCTTGGCCTTGCAGTTTTTCTGTCCTAGTGATACATGTTCAAACCTTATTTTGGAAGCATACTAAGTATATGCAGAAGAGTTCAACTATGCTGAAAATCAAATAAATAATTTATTTGTCAGTGTATTTTCTGTCTGGACATAGAGTATGATCTGATAAATGCTGAAATCCAGGATTTTAAGCTCTATGAGGGCAAAGATTTTTGTCTTTTTTTTCCTCCCTTCACTTCTGTGTTTCAGATATTTGCATCAGCCTGGCACACTGAGAACTGCTCAGTAAGTACTGTTGAATAAATGAATTTGATAAGAACTAACAATGGTATTAAGAACAGGCACTATTTCATAACTCCCATTCAACTATTCTGAGTCTGTACTTGAAGTGGCTGATATCAACCTGCAGGACTGGAAATCCAATCCATTTACAGTGATGGATAAGTAAAAGGAGGATGCAGAGAATAGAACTGATGTTAATAGGGACAACACTGTAAGAAGTGAAGACAAAGTACTCACTAGGCAATTTGGACCAAAGTCCCTTGTGGAGGATAGATGAGAAACAAAACTCGATGTGACTAAAAGGCAAAATTTCTTGTTGGAGAGAGTGTGGAGAAAAGGGTACACTCCTATACTGGTGGTGGGAATGTAAATTGGTACAGCCACTATGGAGATTCCTTAAAAAACTAAATATAGAAGTTCATATAGAATATATGATCCCACAATCCCACTCCTTGGCATATATCCAGAGAAAACCATAATTCAAAAAGATGGTACAGAGAGGGAGGTGGGAGGGGAGTTCAGGATGGGGAACACATGTACACCCATGGCAGATTCATGTTGATGTATAGCAAAACCAATACAATACTGTAAAGTAATCAGCCTCCAATTAAAATAAATAAATTTAAATTAAAAAAAAAGAAAGCAAAAAAAAAAAAAAAGATACATGCTCTACCAAAACTGGGACAAGAAAGCAACCCAAATGCCCATCAACAGAAGAATGATTGAAGATGTGTACATATATACAATGGAATATTACTCAGTTATGAAAAAGAACAAAATAATGCCATTTTCAGTAACATAGATGAACCTAGAGATTATCAAACTAAGTGAAGTAAGTCATACAAATATTTAGTATCACTTACATGTGGAATCCAATAAAAAATGATACAAACAAATTCACAAAACAGAAAGACTCACAGATCTCAAAATCAACCTCATGGTTACCAAAGGGAAGTATGGGGGGGTGGGGTGAGTGATAAATTGGGAGATTAGAATGAACATATATACACTACTATGTATAAAATAGACAACTAATAAGGACCTAGTGAATAGCACTAGGAACCCTACTCAATATTCTGTAATCACCTATGTGGGAAAAGAATCTGAGAAAGTATGGATATATACATATAACTGATTCACTTAACTGTATAGCAGAAACTAACACAACATTGTGAATCAACTATACTCCAATAAAAATTTTTAAAAATATTCTGTGGTAACCTATACACGAAAAGAATCTGAAAAAGAATAGATATGGGTACATGTATAACTGATTCACTTTGCTGTGCACCTGAAATTAACACAACATTGTAAATCAACTATACTTCAATAAAAAACTTTTTTAAAGAGGCAGGATTTCAAACACTTGAATGCCAATATAGTAAACTGAGTAAATGCAACCTGTTGAGTAATTAAACATAGGGCTACATTCTAAAATTCAATCAGTGGTCATTAAAAAACACTTTCTCTACATATGTAAAATTATTAAACAATAGTTGATAGTCTAAAGTTCATGAAATGTGTTTCTAAGGCAATTCTGAAATTGTTTAATGAGCTGAATGAAAGATATCTGCATTAAAATGTATATGCTCTGCTTAAATAAAAGACATGTTTATTCAAATCACACATACAAGAAAGAGGCAGGATTTCTTTAGCCAACTACTGCTATCACTGTCAGCTCAAAACCCTTGGATCAGTGTTCTCATCACTGAACACAGAGTGTTCTTCCAAGGACTTTTTGAAGAGCCCTCTTGATGTCCCTGTTCCTCAGGCTGTAGATGAAAGGGTTCAGCATAGGGGTGACCATAGTGTACATCACCGAAGCGATCATGCCTCTCCAGGAAAATGAATCAGAACTGATATACACACCAAGGCCTGTCCCATAGAACAAAGAAACCACGGACAGGTGAGATGCACAGGTAGAAAATGCCTTATATTTCCCATGAGCTGATGGTACTCTCAGAATGGAGGAGACAATGCGGGTGTAGGAGAAAAGGATCCCTGAGAAGGGAACAATGCCAAGAAAGCCAATCACCACATACTCTAGGATGTAATTGATGAGCGTGTCTGAGCAGGCAAGTGTGAGGATCTGAACAAGCTCACAATAAAAGTGTGGAATGACCCAGTTGGTACAGAAGGACAGTCGTAACACCAGCAGACTCTGGATCAGAGAGTACGACAAGCTAATGAACCAAGACACAAGAACCAGCAGACCACAGAGGCAAGAGTTCATGATGACTGTGTAGTGCAGGGGGTGACAGATGGCCACAAAGCGGTCATAGGCCATCACAGTCAGAAGTAAAGTGTCCATGACTCCAAAAACCATGAAAAAATACATCTGGGTGATGCAGCCTGCATAGCTGATAGATTTGCTCTGTGTCTGGATATTCACCAGCATCTTTGGAATGGTGGTGGAAGTGAAACAGACATCGGCAAAGGACAGGTTGGAGAGGAAGAAGTACATGGGGGTGTGGAGGTGGGAGTCTGAGCTGATGGCCAGAATGATGAGCAGGTTCCCAAGGACAGTGACCACAAACATAGATAGAAACAGCTCAAATAAGATGTGCTGGTCCTCTGAGTCTTGGAAAAATCCCAGGAGTGAAAATTCTAAAACATGTGTTTGATTTCCTGGTTTCATATTGCTGATGCATCCACTAGAGGATTGAAGAAGAGGGGATAAAAGCATGAAATAACCACTGGACCAACTCTAGAGTCTCTGTGTGTGTGTTATTTGCTCAGTCATGTCTGACTCTTTCTGATCCTATGGACTGTAGCCCGCCAGGCTCCTCTGTCCATGGAATTCTCTGGGCAAGAATACTGGAGTGGGTAGCCTATCCCTTCTCCAGGGGATCTTCCTAACCCAGGGATTGAACCCAGGTTTCCTGCATTGTAAGCAGATTCTTTCCTGTCTGAGCCACCAGGGAAGCACATAGAATCTCTCTACTTCTTTAATTTCCTAAAGTGAAGGATTGGGTATAAAAACATTAACATGATAAAGTTTCAGAATCCTATATTGTTATTTGTCTATACAGTATTTCAACCACTGTCCACTGACCTTTGGGATATCCATCCATCCTCTTGACTCTGGCTTGTTGTGGTTGGTCAGTCACTAAGGCGTATCTGATTCTTTGCAACTGCATGGATTGCAGCCCACCAGGCTCCTCTGTCCATGGGATTTTCCAGGCAAGAATACTGGAATGGGTGGCCGTTTCCTTCTCCAGAGTATCTTCCTGATGCAGGGATCAAAATCGCATCTGCTGGATTGCAGGCAGATTACCACTGAGTCACCAGGGAAGCCTCTATCTCTGGCTTAGGATCATCAAATCTAAAAAGTTAGTGCAGGACTTCCCTGGTGGTCCAGTGGATAAGAATTCACCTGCCAATGCAGGGAACATGGGTTTGATCTCTGGTCCAAGATGATCCCACACGCTGCAGCACAACTAAGCCCATGTCCCACAACTGCTGAAGCCCTCATGCCCTAGAGCTCATGCTCCACAGAGAAGCCACCACAACTAGCCCACTCACTGCAACTACAGAAAGCCCCATGCAGCTCCAAATACCTAGTGTAGAGAAAAATAAATAAGTACATTTTCTAAAAAAAAAAAAAAAATTAATTAAAAATTAAGAGCAACTTTGAAACTTAGAGATAAATGGTTCATTCATGCTCTAAAGCAAAAGTGGAACATGAGGCCCAGTGAAATACAGTAACTTGTTCTAGTTTATTTGCCTTGTCTGGGACCCATAAAGGAGTCAGTTAACCATGCCTCAGAGGTGAGAAAATTTGAGAGAATATCTCAACTATCTGGACAGAGTATTGTGGGATGAGTAGAATTAAGGTTTATTTCTTATGGAAAAATGAAGAAAATATTTTCACTAAATAATAAAACACATTTACAAATGTTTAGGGGCTTCCCTGATAGTTCAGTTGGTAAAGAATCCGCCTGCAATGCAGGAGACCCTGGTTCAATTCCTGGGTTGGAAAGATCCGCTGGAGAAGGGATAGGCTACCCACTCCAGTATTCTTGGGCTTCCCTTGCGGCTCAGCTGGTAAAGAATCCACCTGCAATGAGGGAGACCTGGGTTTGATCCCTGGGCCAGAAAGATATCCTGGAGAAGGGAAAACCTACCACTCCAGTTTTCTGGCCTGGAGAATTCCATGGAGTGTATAGTCCATGGTGTTGCAGAGTCAGACACGACTGAGCAAGTTTCACCTACAAATGTTTAATGCCTGGTATGACAAGGACATTGAGGGCAGGAGGAGAAAGGAGTGGTAGAGGATGAGATGGTTAGATAACATTATTGACTCAATGGACATGAGTTTGAGAAAATTCCGGGAGATGGTGAAGGACAAAGAAGGCTGGCATACTATAGTCCATGGGGTCACAAAGAGCTGGACAAGACTGATTGTCCAAACAACAACAAATACCAAGACAATAATAATCTCATAGAAACAGGGCTATATGCTTCCTGGACATTTGTCATGTGATGAAACACCCTTCACCTGGGAAGTTAAGGGACTGGTTTAAATGTCCAAGGAAAATGTGTCCACCAAGTCTTAAACCATTTCAGTACCATTAGATACTAGAATGGTTACAAACAAAATTTTGTTCTCTATGCTGCTGCTGCTGCTAAGTTGCTTCAGTCCTGTCTGACTCTGTGTGACCCCAGAGTCGGCAGCCCACCAGGCTCCCCCGTCCCTGGGATTCTCCAGGCAAGAACACTGGAGTGGGTTGCCATTTCCTTCTCCAATGCATGAAAGTGAAAAAGTGAAGTCACTCAGTTGTGTCTGACTCCTAGCGACCCCATGGACTGCAGCCTACCAGGCTCCTCTGTCCATGGGATTTGCCAGGCAAGAGTACTGGAGTATAGTGCTCATTGAATATTGGGAGGAAAGAAATTGTACCAGGATATGGTACATGTGAACCTGAAAGGATGAGTCGTATGTGGCACCCACATTACAGTGATGCTTAGAACGGAGCTAAGAAGATGAGGACACTCATCTAGAGTCCACCTGCCCTCTGATTCTCACCACCCCTGGTCCTGAGGGTCCTTTACCCAAAGTAATAGATCCTATAACCAGCAATTAAAGATAACATAAGATCATACAATGATTGATACTGAAGGACAGGGAAGCCTGGCATGCTGCAGTCCATGGGGCCACAGAGTCTGACACAACAGCGACTGAACAATACAATGACTGTCAATGTTCTGTTTGCCTTTTACAAGTCTTTCTGCACACTTGCTCTTCTGTAATGCCTCTAATTACAAAGGAGAAAGACCACCGTTGGCTGTCATCACTATCAGTCTCCTTAGGTATTAAAATCCAAGTCCCCTAAGTTTCCTTAGGAGGATGAAGGATGGGTCAAATGGGTAAAGGGGGTCCAAATGTGCAAACTTCCAGTTATGAAATAAATAAGCCATGGGGTTTTACTGTATAACATGGGGACTATTTGCATATTTGAAAGCTGCTAAGAAAGTAGAATTTAAAAGTTCTCATCACAAGAAAAAACTTTGTAATCTTTTTCTTGAGTTTGTGATCTTGTGACTTGGTCTTAACTGGCTTGTTGCAATCATTTTGAAATATTGAGTATTGAATGTCTTCAAATATTGAATCATTTTGGTGTACAACTGACTCCTAGCGACCCCATGGACTGCAGCCTACCAGGCTCCTCTGTCCATGGGATTTGCCAGGCAAGAGTACTGGAGTATAGTGCTCATTGAATATTGGGAGGAAAGAAATTGTACCAGGATATGGTACATGTGAACCTGAAAGGATGAGTCGTATGTGGCACCCACATTACAGTGATGCTTAGAACGGAGCTAAGAAGATGAGGACACTCATCTAGAGTCCACCTGCCCTCTGATTCTCACCACCCCTGGTCCTGAGGGTCCTTTACCCAAAGTAATAGATCCTATAACCAGCAATTAAAGATAACATAAGATCATACAATGATTGATACTGAAGGACAGGGAAGCCTGGCATGCTGCAGTCCATGGGGCCACAAAGAGTCTGACACAACAGCGACTGAACAATACAATGACTGTCAATGTTCTGTTTGCCTTTTACAAGTCTTTCTGCACACTTGCTCTTCTGTAATGCCTCTAATTACAAAGGAGAAAGACCACCGTTGGCTGTCATCACTATCAGTCTCCTTAGGTATTAAAATCCAAGTCCCCTAAGTTTCCTTAGGAGGATGAAGGATGGGTCAAATGGGTAAAGGGGGTCCAAATGTGCAAACTTCCAGTTATGAAATAAATAAGCCATGGGGTTTTACTGTATAACATGGGGACTATTTGCATATTTGAAAGCTGCTAAGAAAGTATAATTTAAAAGTTCTCATCACAAGAAAAAACTTTGTAATCTTTTTCTTGAGTTTGTGATCTTGTGACTTGGTCTTAACTGGCTTGTTGCAATCATTTTGAAATATTGAGTATTGAATGTCTTCAAATATTGAATCATTTTGGTGTACATCTGAAAATAATATAGTGTTATATGTCCATTGTCAGTCAATAATTAAAAATAACTCAAGGCAGATAGTGTCTTTGGAAAGATAAAAATGACCATATCATTTGCAACTTGTTTAACTACACATGAGTATCTTCATTCTCTCTGACTTTAGGGGAGATGGGCATTTCGTAATTGTCTATAATGGCTTCTGATCAGTTGAAAGGCAGTCCAATTTCCATCACTCATATTTGAAGTATGATAGTTTGTAAAAAGATTTCCATGACTTTTAATAAATGTAGATTGTTCTCTTGCATTCCAAGTTGCTTTATTCAGCAAAGTAATAGAGAGTATGTGAGAGTGCCTGAGATTCTAGGTATTCCCTGGAATGTGCTGTGCAAGTTAATGGATCAACTCCCTTGAAAGAGAAGAAAGCAATTTTGTCTCCTACTGATCTGTTGTGGGCTTCCCAGGTGGTACTGGTGATAAAGAACCTGCCTGCCACCGCAGTATATGTAAGAGATGAGGGTTCGATCCTTGAGTGGGGATCGCAGATCTATCGCAGAGTTCTTGGCACACAGAAACCCTCCAAATGACTAAAATGAGTGAATTAATAAGTAGATGAGTGTACAAACCAGTATTTCTCCACTGTTGCTCATCAAAATCTCTAGGTGTCTATGACTCCCAAACCTTCAGCAACTCTTGCCCTCAAGGAAGTTACTATGTGGAAAGAAGATAAAAGAAATAAGATGTTAATATTAAGAGAAGAGAGATAGAAAGACAGACAGAAAAGGAATATAAACTTTGTGCACATTAAATAACCAAGTCCAGACTTCCCTGCTGGCTCAGTTGTAATCAATCTGCCTGCCAGTGCAGGAGACAAGAGTTCTATCCCTGGTCTGGGAAGATTCCACATGCAGTGGAGCAACTAAGCCCATGCACCACAACTACAGAGCCCATACTGTAGAACCTGGAAATAGCAACTACTGAGCACCTAGAGATCATGTTCTGCAACAGAAGAAGCCACCACATTGAGAAACCCATGTGCCACAACTAGAGAACACCCGCTGCTCTTTGCAATCAGAGAAAAAAAAGCCTGCACAGCAACAAAGACCCACATAGCCAAAAATAAATTAAACGGGCAACATGCTCATTCCCAATGTTGAACCATCCCTAGTTCCAACAATTTAGCCTATTTGCTCTGGCCATGATATTTACTTATTCTTTCACTTGGGATCTTTCTTCTTTTCAGTTTTAATTTTTTATTGAAGTAGAGTTGATTTAAAATGCTGTGTCATTTCTGCTGAAGAGTGAAATGATTCATTTATACATATACATTGTTTTCTATATTCTTTCCCATTATGGTTTATCGCAGGATATTGAATATAGTTCTCTGTGCTATACAGTAGGGCCTTGTTGTTTGTCCATTCTATCACCTGGGATCTTTACCCAGGAAAGTATCAGCAATTGCTTTTCTATAGTCCTTGTCTGAAACCATCAAACATATCTCTGACTTCCTGTCCTAAAGGCACAAACTGAAGGTAACTGAGAGACTAAATAGGGAAATTCCACATTTGCAAGAAATTTCACAAAGGATGAATTATCACACAGCTATTTTTCTGTGATGACAAGTAAAGATACTCATCGTCTTCTGATTTCCCTTTCTGGAATTTCTTCAGTATTTATATTCTGAGTCCTTTCACTTTTGCTGCTGCTACTGCTAAGTCGCTTCAGTCGTGTCCGACTCTGTGCGACCCCATAGACGGCAGCCCACCCGGCTCCACCGTTCCTGGGATTCTTCAGGCAAGAACACTGGAGTGGGTTGCCATTGCCTTCACTTTTGTTAAATTCCTTTAATCTCTGAATGAGGAGATCCTTCCTTTTTTTGTGCTCTCCCCTCAAACACTCGAAGACCTCCTTCCAGGACAGAACAATGGTGTGTGTGTGCGAGCTTAGTCTTTCGACTCTTTGTGATCCCGTGGACTGTAGCCTTCCAGGCTTCTCTGCAAATGGGATGTTTTCCCAGCAAGGATACTGAAGTGGCTTGCCATTTCCTCCTCCAGGGGATCTTGCCAACTCAGGGATCGATCCCTCATCTCCTGTGTTTCCTGCATTACAGGTAGATTCTTGACCAACGAGCCATCTAAGCAATGGCAGGTAAGAGGATAAAGACACTCATCCCTTTACCTCTGGTTACAGGGCCTAAGGAATTGGAAAGGAAAGAGTCAGGGAGTAGGCAGACACTGGACAAACACCCCCTCTCTCCATCTTCTCAGCATCACCTCATGGGTGACCCTCATCCTTTCAGGATCATACACAAACATCCTGGTGCAAGTTTTCTCTTCTTATAAGTATTTATGAACACCATAGAAGATAGTACTTTCCCAGGTAGTGCTAGTGGTAAACAACCTGCCTGGCAATGAGATATAAGAGATGTCAGTTTGATCCCTGGGTTGGGAAGATTCCCTGGAGGAGGGCATGCAATCTTGCCTAGAGAATTCCATGGACAGAGGAACCTGGCAGGCTGTATATATAACTGTATATAAATATGTATAAACTGTATATATAAACTCCATATATATAACTGAGGTGAAATCTCACTCTGTTGTGTCAACTTCACACAAGTAGTGTAGCCATTCACCTTCCCCAGCAATTATCCTCTAGAGCTATTTCTCCATAGACATCATAGGGTTTTCTGTGCCTTGTGCTTAATACATCAATGCCTGTTCCACTCAATCACCTGTTTTTTCTACTTCCCACAACACTTACTGGGATATGCAGGCTTGCCAATATGGGATCACCACAGGGGCCAACCTACCTGAATCCTGTTCTCTCATGGAGTGTGGATGATGAAGAAGAAGGTCTGTCCCACCAAAAAACAAGGATATAGGGCCAGACACATGGTTTGGGGTCTGGTTGATTTCTCCTGGAGAAGGCATTGCATGTCTTTGGTCTCGCACATAGAGGCCTTGGTGACTATAAGTTTATGTGTTACAGCTTTTGTGCCCCTAGAGACTGAATACCCTCTGAAGCTTGTTAGACAAATTGATCAATGGATCTTCCATTCCCTGTTCAGTTTGACTCCTTAAGGACAAGGAGCACACAGGAAAAGATCTCTGACCTGCCCAATTCCTTGTTCCTGTGAGACTTACAGAGGGTCTACCTGTGATTCCTCTATTTTGGGTCTGTTTACTCTGGGAAGAATCACCCTGGTCTCTCTTCAATCTCCTCTTTGAGACAAGTGCCAGCATTTTGGATTTGTAGTTTTCACATTAGAAAGATTGCAGAGTACCAAAGGGCCTCAGGATTCACAAGGGTAGTTGTCAAACTTAAGCCTGCATCAAAATTATCTTGAGAATGTGTTACATCACACACTGCTGAGTCCTACCCCAAATTTCTGCCTCAGTAGATTTGGTCTTGAGTTTTTCGGGTGACTTAGTGGTAAAGTATCCACCTGCCAACACAGGAGACTCAAGTTCAGTCCCTGGGTCAGGAAGATCCACTGGAGAAGGAAATGCCAATCCACTCCAGTACTGTTTCCTGGGAAATCCCATGGGCAGAGAAGCCTGGTGGGCTAAACTCCATGAAGTAAAATGAGAGTTGGACACAACTTAGCAACTAAACAACAAGTTTGGGGCTTGGCTCTAATAGTTTGGATTTTTTAAAGTTTCCAAATTTTTCCAGTCCCCATGACAATCTTTTGAGAACCATTGTCCTGGGGTTCAGTTCAATTCAGTCTCACAGTCGTGTCCAACTCTTTGTGACCCCATGAACCACAGCACGCCTGGCCTCCCTGTCCATCACCAACTCCCAGAGTTCACCCAAACTCATGTCCATAGAGTCGGTGATGCCATCCAGCCATCTCATCCTCTGTTGTCCCCTTCTCCTCCTTCCCCCAATCCCTCCAAGGATCAGAGTCTTTTCCAATGAGTCAGCTCTTTGCATGAGGTGGCCAAAGTATTGGAGTTTCAGCTTCAACATCAGTCCTTCCAAAGAACACCCAAGACTGATGTTCTTTAGGATTGACTGGTTGGATCTCCTTGCAGTCCAAGGGACTCTCAAGAGTCTTCTCCAACACCACAGTTCAAAAGCATCAATTCTTCTGTGCTCAGCTTTCTTTATAGTCCAACTCTCACATCCATACATGACTACTGGAAAAACCATAGCCTTGACTAGACGGACCTTTGTTGGCAAAGTCACATCTCTGCTTTTTAATATGCTGTCTAGGTTGGTCAGAACTTTCCTTCCAAGGAGTAAGTGTCTTTTAAATGCAATCACCATCTGCAGTGATTTTGCAGCCCCCAAAAATAAAGTCAGCCACTGTTTCCACTGTTTCCCCATCTATTTGCCATGAAGTGATGGGACCAGATGCCATGATCTTCATTTTCTGAATGTTGAGCTTTAAGCCAACTTTTTCACTCTCCTCTTTCACCTTCCTCAAGAGACTCTTGAGTTCTTCTTCACTTTCTGCCATAGGGGTGGTACCATCTGCATATCTGAGGTTATTGATCTTTCTCCCATCAATCTTGATTCCAGCTTGTGTTTCTTCCAGCCCAGCATTTCTCATGATGCATTCTGCATATAAGTTAAATAAGCAGGGTGACAATATACAGCCTTGACATACTCCTTTTCCTATTTGGAACCAGTCTGTTGTTCTATGTCCAGTTCTAACTGTTGCTTCCTGACCCGCATACAGATTTCTCAAGAGGCAGGTCAGGTGGTCTGGTATTCCCATCTCTTTCAGAAATTTCCACAGTTTATTGTGATCACACAGTCAAATAATTTGAGTATTAACCAAACTACCGTAAAACTAATGGAAAGGAAGAAAACTTACACAAACATAGGCACAACATTATACTAATTGTGGGTATATGTATGCGTATGTGTGTATGTAAAAACTGTGTATATATAGAGAAGAGACTGGTAGAAAATGAAATGAAGTGTGGACAGTGAAAAAAATCCAATTGACTGGGCGTTTTCTTAATATATAGCTTCCCATCTTATCCCAGACTTACCTACTCAAAATCTCCAGGAGAAGAGTTTAAGAATTTACTTTTTAAAAGTACTTATTTTATATCTTTCAACTTTACTATATTCATTGATTAGCTCTAGTAATTTTCTGGTGGAGTCTTTAGGTTTTTCTGTGTAGAGGATCATGTCACTGCAAACAGGGAGCATTTTATTTCTTTTCTGATTTGAATTCCTTTTATTTCTTTTTCTGCTCTGATTGCTGTGGCCAAAACTTCCAAAACTATGTTAAATAGTAGTGGTGAAAGTGGGCACCCTTGTCTTGTTCCTAACTTTAGGGGAAATGCTTTCAAATTTTCACCATTGAGGATAATGTTTGCTGTGGGTTTGTCATATATAAGTTTTATTATGTTGAGGTATGTTCCTTCTATTCCTGCTTTCTGGAGAGTTTTTATCATAAAAGGATGTTGAATTTTGATAAAGGCTTTCTCTGCATCTATTGAGATAATCACATGGCTTTTATTTTTCAATTTGTTAATGTGGTGTATTACACTGATTGATTTGTGGATATTGAAGAATCCTTGCATCCCTGGGATAAAGCCCACTTGGTCATGGTGTATGATCTTTTTAATGTGTTGTTGGATTCTGATTGCTAGAATTTTGTTAAGGATTTTTGCATCTATGTTCATCAGTGGTATTGGCCTGTAGTTTTCTTTTTTGGTGACATCTTTGTCAGGTTTTGGTATTAGGGTGATGGTGGCCTCATAGAATG
>SJYT01057945.1:100461-136427 GCA_006410635.1 Cephalophus harveyi | reverse complement strand
TTGAAATGTTCTTTTGATGAAATTGTGAGGGAGAAAGTGATCTCCCCATCCTATTCCTCCGCCATCTTAGGGCCGCCCCCCCCACTCCAGTATTCTTGCCTGGAGAACCCCATGGACGAGGAGCCTGGTGGGCTACAGTCCAGGGGGTCGCACAGAGTCGAACATGACTGCGCGACTAAGCAGCAGCAGGGGAGACTTGAACATATTTAGAAGTTGAATGAAAACAATCTAGGTAGATTTGGGGTTTGACAAAGCTGATAGAGAGGAGGATAACTGGTAGAGTGCCATGTGTGCTAAAGAAGGGGGTCTCTCAGCCAGGCAGTGAGGATGTTAAAGACAGCTTGAATCAGCCCTTGTGGAGATACCACAGACAGGAATCGATGACTCCCTTCCATTCCTGGGAGCCTAACAAAATCATCCTATATGTCTCAAAAGTTCCTACTGAATAAAATATGTCAACTGACAAGAGCATTCACCAATTAATTCACATTTATGCAATCACCAATTACTGAACAAGCTGGAGGAAAGAGTATTTTTAAGTAGACTAGATTGGGACTCCCCTGGTCATCCAGTGGTTAAGACTTCAACTTCCAGTGCAGGGTTGTGGCTTTGATCACTGGTTGGAGAGCTAAGATCCCAAATGCCTCACAGCCGAAAAACCAAAACATAAAATGGAAGCAATATCACAACAAATTCAATTTTTAAAAAATCACACAGAAAGCTCTTTAAAGAAAAAAAGTCGACTATATTGTCAAAATCTTGGTAAGCTGTTTTCATTGCAAACTTGACTGCATTTTTTGTTTCTATTTTTCTAAAGGGTAGAATATAAACACTTCCTTCATCTTCTAAGACAGCATGAACAGCAAATTCTCTTACCATCACAGAAAGAGAATCAGTTTTGAATGATTTGTGCTTCGGGCTTCCAGGGTCACTGGAATCTAATTGTGAATGAACAGCAGGAAAATTGGCTTGGGGATAGTGTGTAGAGCAAGAAAAGGAAAGAGGAGTGTCTCTGAGAAAAACTGAAAGAAAGATGATCTTCCCTGCATTAACAGAGATCAGAATTCAGTGAATTTTGCTTACTTGTCACCATCTACTTCGCCCATCACCATCTACTTCGCCCATTACTTCTGTCCCTGTCTAGAAAAGTACAAAAACCTCCAAAAAAGGTGAGACCCTCATCACTACACAGAACACTGGAGAGGAAGTCCCCATACTTGTATTTTCAATGAAGAGAGAGGAAAACTGAACATTCTGGAACCCGGGCCTGAGACAGGGATGACACCACTGTTAGCTAAGTTAAAATAGTGAATCAAAATGAAATAACCTCAAACAACTTGATGTGCTTTATAGATGTGATGTTATTGATTTGAGGTAAACAAAGGCAACTTCGGTGTCTCAAAAACTAATTAATCTTTTTTATTCTACTAAAATAGTAATCCCTTGCACCAGGTCTGATATGAGAGAATAGGCAAAAAATTCTTCAGACTGTCCTCAGAGACATGAACCATATCATTTTATAAATAAGGAATCATCAGAAAAATACTTCCTGGTGGCTCAGTGGTAAAGGATCTGCCTGCTAAGGCAGGACACAGGTTCAATCCCCGATCTGGGAGGATCCCACCTGCTGCGGAGCAGCTGAGCCTGTGTGCCACAGCTGCTGAGCCTGTCTGTGCTCTAGAGCCTGAAAACTGAAACTACTGCAGCCTATGCGCCACAAGAAAGAGGAGGCCCTGCTCACCACAACTGGAGAAAAAGCCTGCGCAGCAATGGAGACCCAGCACAGTCAGAAAGAAATAAATAAATAAGATTATTTTTTAATACGGCNCTCTCCCAGCCCAGCCCCCAACTTGTTAGTGGCGGATGCGGGCGTCTGCGCTGTTTTTCCGCTGGGAGAGTTACTATTGGGCTCGTAATCTGTTGGTTTTAGTTAGTTATTTTTCCCTTCCTGTTATGCTGCCCTCTGTGCTTCCAGGGTTCGCCCCAGGCTCGGCAGCGAGAACGTTTCCTGGTGTTTGGAAACCTCTCTTCTTACGAGTCTCTTCCCGCGACGGGATTCCCTTCCCGGGACGGAGCTCCCTCCCTACATCCTTTGCCTCTTTTTTCGTCTTTTATATTTTTTCCTACCTGTTTTTGAAGCCAATGATCTGCTTTTCTGGGTGTCTGATGTCCTCTGCCAGCATTCAGACGTTGTTTTGTGGAATTTACTCAGCGTTGAAATGTTCTTTTGATGAAATTGTGAGGGAGAAAGTGATCTCCCCATCCTATTCCTCCGCCATCTTAGGGCCGCCCCCCCCACTCCAGTATTCTTGCCTGGAGAACCCCATGGACGAGGAGCCTGGTGGGCTACAGTCCAGGGGGTCACACAGAGTCGAACATGACTGCGCGACTAAGCAGCAGCAGGGGAGACTTGAACATATTTAGAAGTTGAATGAAAACAATCTAGGTAGATTTGGGGTTTGACAAAGCTGATAGAGAGGAGGATAACTGGTAGAGTGCCATGTGTGCTAAAGAAGGGGGTCTCTCAGCCAGGCAGTGAGGATGTTAAAGACAGCTTGAATCAGCCCTTGTGGAGATACCACAGACAGGAATCGATGACTCCCTTCCATTCCTGGGAGCCTAACAAAATCATCCTATATGTCTCAAAAGTTCCTACTGAATAAAATATGTCAACTGACAAGAGCATTCACCAATTAATTCACATTTATGCAATCACCAATTACTGAACAAGCTGGAGGAAAGAGTATTTTTAAGTAGACTAGATTGGGACTCCCCTGGTCATCCAGTGGTTAAGACTTCAACTTCCAGTGCAGGGTTGTGGCTTTGATCACTGGTTGGAGAGCTAAGATCCCAAATGCCTCACAGCCGAAAAACCAAAACATAAAATGGAAGCAATATCACAACAAATTCAATTTTTAAAAAATCACACAGAAAGCTCTTTAAAGAAAAAAAGTCGACTATATTGTCAAAATCTTGGTAAGCTGTTTTCATTGCAAACTTGACTGCATTTTTTGTTTCTATTTTTCTAAAGGGTAGAATATAAACACTTCCTTCATCTTCTAAGACAGCATGAACAGCAAATTCTCTTACCATCACAGAAAGAGAATCAGTTTTGAATGATTTGTGCTTCGGGCTTCCAGGGTCACTGGAATCTAATTGTGAATGAACAGCAGGAAAATTGGCTTGGGGATAGTGTGTAGAGCAAGAAAAGGAAAGAGGAGTGTCTCTGAGAAAAACTGAAAGAAAGATGATCTTCCCTGCATTAACAGAGATCAGAATTCAGTGAATTTTGCTTACTTGTCACCATCTACTTCGCCCATCACCATCTACTTCGCCCATTACTTCTGTCCCTGTCTAGAAAAGTACAAAAACCTCCAAAAAAGGTGAGACCCTCATCACTACACAGAACACTGGAGAGGAAGTCCCCATACTTGTATTTTCAATGAAGAGAGAGGAAAACTGAACATTCTGGAACCCGGGCCTGAGACAGGGATGACACCACTGTTAGCTAAGTTAAAATAGTGAATCAAAATGAAATAACCTCAAACAACTTGATGTGCTTTATAGATGTGATGTTATTGATTTGAGGTAAACAAAGGCAACTTCGGTGTCTCAAAAACTAATTAATCTTTTTTATTCTACTAAAATAGTAATCCCTTGCACCAGGTCTGATATGAGAGAATAGGCAAAAAATTCTTCAGACTGTCCTCAGAGACATGAACCATATCATTTTATAAATAAGGAATCATCAGAAAAATACTTCCTGGTGGCTCAGTGGTAAAGGATCTGCCTGCTAAGGCAGGACACAGGTTCAATCCCCGATCTGGGAGGATCCCACCTGCTGCGGAGCAGCTGAGCCTGTGTGCCACAGCTGCTGAGCCTGTCTGTGCTCTAGAGCCTGAAAACTGAAACTACTGCAGCCTATGCGCCACAAGAAAGAGGAGGCCCTGCTCACCACAACTGGAGAAAAAGCCTGCGCAGCAATGGAGACCCAGCACAGTCAGAAAGAAATAAATAAATAAGATTATTTTTTAATACGGCAATTATTCTTTATCTTTTCAATGTCTTATACTCACAGCCACATTTACCTATATTGTTAAGAGCAAAAGTGATTATGGACAGTGTGAAACAGAAGAAATGTGGACACTGACCTATACCTCACATGAACTTGTATCTTCTGGCTTTCCTTATCCAGAAATCTCAAGGACAGCCTTGGCCTCTGACCCAGGCAGGATCTGATCCTAGATCACTCTGGCAGGATTCAAGGTCTTGGCATTTGTATGTTTCCATGACAAACAGCCAACATTACACAGTCCGCCTCTCTGGAAGGCATTTTACAACTTCTTTCTGGAGGAAAAGTAAAGACAGCAAGGAGAGGATGGAAGAAGGAGAAAAAGAAGCAGGTGGGGAGAGTAAGTGGGAAGGAGAAGCAAGAAGAGGGCATACGTCATGAGCAGGAGGTGAGAACCCATGAACTATGGAGCCAACACACCAAACAGCCTTGAAAGTATATAAACATTACTGACAATCAGAAAGACTTTGGGGGACCTTTCTGTTATAATTATTTTCTTTCTCTCTCTCTCTTTCATCCTGCCTAGCACCCTGCCTTTCTCAATAAATTTTATCTACAGGAAAGTTCTTGGAATTTCAATCAACCAGCCCTCCCTTCTCCCTTTCCTTTTTAACATTTAATATATAAAAATGAGCAGGGGGTCAAGTACAACTGGATGAAATCACTAATCATTACAGAGCTCAAATCGTAGCCCCCTGTAGTACAGAAAATTGTTTTTTTTTACTGTGGCTGAACGTGTGAAGGGGGCATCCAGAGCCTTATTATGAAGGGAGCACAGGTATTCATCATCCAATAAGCTCGTCAGCAATTTTAGGGAACTTATGAGACTAGGATGGATTTTCAAGATGCTGCAAAAACAGACACAGTTACACACGCACATGCACACACACACACACTTTGTTCTCTGAGCAGTTTCCCCTGTCACTTAACACCACCTACTCTCCCTCCTTTTTGATTGACTGGAAGTGAGAAGGTGTTGCTCCAAAGTTCTTTAGTTCTGTGTTTCCACTTATAAGAAATTACTGCAAAAAAACTGCATAAAAACTGCAGTAAAATACTGCTCAAAATTTAAGAATCTGTTATATCTCTTCTGAGGGGAGGTCAGAGAATAGGAGGATGGAAAGCCTACTAGAATTCTCTTCTGAAAAATATCTGTGCTAATTAGCGTGAGGTGAGAAATATGCGCCTCGCATTTCCTAACAATATTCTTTTCAGTTGTGTCCCTTTATATTTCTAAAAAAAAATGGAGAGCCTACTTTTATTTGGTTTTTACAGAGAAATCTGAGGACATCTGATTTGATGATAAAAACAAACATTTAGGACCCAATTCACTGGTTATGTTATACTCTGTCCCCCCACCCCCCACCCCAGACCTCCCACACAAAAGTACTGAAGGAAAAGAAAACGAGAAAGATGGAGACTTATGAATCCTTCCCCACCCCAAGTCTGCAGACACAGGTAACTGCTGAATCTTCCAGGGAGGGGATTCAGGGCAGTAGGAGACAGGACGAGGAGGAAGGCAAGTCCATGAGAGAGTCTGAGAAGGACGGAAAATTTTTAGAAAGGGAAGGAAGGTGGGGGACAGCTGGTAAAGGCAGAGGTGGGTGGAGAAAAAAGAAAACAGGGAATGGGGATTCTTTTTTTAAAGGAAGGGAAGGGAGAAAGCAGGAGAAATGAAAGGAACAAAGGTGAGAGAGCAAGAAGCAAATAACAGTATATGGAGACAGAAAGAAATGATCACAGGAGAAATGGAAGTATTGGGCAGATGGCATTAAATCTCTGACACAGCCATGCCTGCCATCCAGTCCCTGCTCCCATCTAAAAATGGCTGGCACAGGAGCCTTCCTGCTCCGGGGTCCTTGGGACTCGAGCCCAGCACCCGTGAGGATGATTTGATTAATGAGTTGTGGCAGGACCTCACTGCATCTTAATGATTTAGAACTCTCCTTTCACTTCCTGCATGTGGTTATGGATCTTTTATCTGCTCTATCTTTGGAGCCTAATGAATTCCTGTTAAGTCTTTATAGCCATTGTCCCTTCTACTTAAATCTTCCCCTGATCCTATTTACCAGAGTTTACAGTTCAGAGTGTTGTGTGCTAAATTGTTTGTGTTTTTACAACCATCACTAAGTGCTGACTCTGAAAAGTGGTTAAGTTGCCAAAAGGAGAATCCCTAGATAAAGAGGACACAGAACTGGATGGATGCGTAGTGCCTCCTTCTTCACCTGCTGTCTGTGGTCCTGGGAGTACAGCTTCGGTGTACACTGAGGGGGCTTCCTAGAACCCCTGCCTCCCTGTGTTTTGAAGGGCAGAGAGGTCAAGGAAATGGACGATCAGGAGGCTGAAATTTGTCCCCACTTTGCCAAGACTAATCAGGTGAGCTTGGGCAAGTCATTTAAGCTTTCTAAGCTTCTGTTTCTACATCTGTAAATTAGGATCAGTACACTGTCCTCTCTCACACCAGGGCTAAGGGGGGAATCCCGTAAAATTGGGGAACGATTTTTTTTTTTGAAAGTGGTGTGATTGCTGCAGAAGATGATACTAAGGTACTATGGATACCGAGGAACAGGAAAGCTGGAGCCAGGTAAGAGATGCCTTGAATCTCTCTGTGCTTCTCAGTTCCTCACCTGGAAAGTAGGAATAAATTATGCCAGTTCTCTCTTCACAGGCAAGTGAAGTTGAGAGACTACTTTAGGTCTTTGGATTAAAAAGTGCTAAGAAACACAGAAGGCCTGTGTCCCTGCTCTAACCATCCATACGCTCCCCTATAGCACCAGCCCAGCCCCTCAGTGTCTTGTCTCCAGAATTCCCCTAGTTCTGCAGATGGTCCTCTCTCTGTTACAGCTCAAGAAGCCCCGAGGAAATCTCTGACTCATCATAGTGCCTCTCGCTACGAGACATTCGACATCATTTTATCACAAGGTCTAGGATCCTTAAAGAATAACGCCTGTCATATAGGTTTGCTATTAAAACAGAGACTTCTCAAGACAAAGCAGCAACATTCGGGAAGATGTGTTGGTGTGCTGCCTTCACTGTCTCTTTTTTGTCCTTGCCTTCAGAGATGATAAGGTTTCTAACTCTGATGACTGTTGTCAGGCATTTCAGTGATAGTGATATTTTCAGCTAGGAAGGGTACCCCGATAAAGTAAGCTGTAACATGCTACTAAGATCACTCAAGTATCTTACCATGTCTGTGTATTTAGGTTCAAATTCAGGTAAAATTTCAGGAATATCAGCCCCCTGATTTTAAACTTAATTAATTTTTTGCTTAATTTTTAACTGTTAACATAGTTTCTGGATTATATACAGTGCCTCCCCTCAAAAAATATCCATTGATATGGAATAAAGGAATGAATGATTATGCTATCTAGAATGACATGCAAATGCCACAGCAAAATGGTAACTCATTAAACAGTCTTTTTAATGCCATGTTTTGAAAGTGAGTTTATGAAAGGAGAAAAAATGGGAAAAAATAAAGAACAATTATTGAGTGTATACTAATGTTTAGAACTGTGCTAGACATGTTATACATATTTTTATGTAGGACCAATATATTTAACCTTCACAATTACACAGGCGATCATTAATATAATCCTCATTATACATCTGAGATGAGGCTGAGAGTGTTTACATGACTTGCCTAGAAATGAAAAAAGTAAGAGGGTATTAGATGCTTGAGTAAAGACATATAGCAAGGAAACACTGAGAAGGATAATGGCCTGGACCCCTAGTTTACTACTCACAAAAATTATTCCAAATAACTAAAAAATGAATGTAAGACTTGAAACCATAAAACTCCAAGAAGATAACACAGGGGAGACTCCTTGATACTGGCCTTGGCCATATTTAGATATAATACCAGAAGCACAAGCAACAAAAACAAAAATAAATAAGTAGGATGACATCAAACTAAAAGTTTCTGCATAGCAAAAGAATAATTAACAGATGCAAAGCTAACCTACTGAATGGGAGAAAATATCTGCGATCATATATTTGATATGGGGTTAATATCCAAAATTTACAAAGAACTCACATAACTCATAGCAAAAAAAAAAAAAAAAAAACAAGTAATCCAAATAAAATAAGGATGGAGGAACTGAGTAGATATTTTCCCCAAGAAGAATACAACAAAAGGCAAAAAAGAAGACATACAACAGGTACATGTCGATGGACGTGAGTCTGAGTGAACTCCGAGAGATGGTAATGAACAGGGAGGCCTGGCGTGCTGCGATTCATGGGGTCGCAAAGAGTCGGACACGACTGAGCGACTGAACTGAACTGAGCTGATACAGACATGGAATTGAAGAAAAATTGAACTCATAGAAACAGAGAGTTGACTGGTGTTTGATAGGGGCTGAAGGGAGGGATTTTGGGATACTGGAGTCATGTGAGCACCCTCCCAGGCAGAAAAGAAGACAAAGGGACCAACTGAAGGCATAAGAAGAAGAGAACGCCAGACAGCTCTTTATAGAGCATACACTAGATAATTCATGAGGAGAGCTACCTTACATTTAAAATAGAATTTAACTTGCAAACATTTCATTTTCTGGAAAACACATGTTTCCTCAAGCAAGATATGCCAGCACTAAGTGGTTTGATGTCTCAGCAAGTGACTGAAGGGCAGCATAACCAAAAATTAGGTAATATTCTCCTGTCAAGAGTCGCGGCATCCTGCCAGGATCTGCCATCTAATGTGTAAGCTGGTGCTGAGTGTCTAATCTTATGTAAAAGTGTAAGTCAATAAAGAATGACTGATGGTAAGCTGACTCAAAAAAGTTTTCAGTGAGGCATTTCTATCATGCCTTGTTAGAACTGTGATTGTCAGCAAAGGAACAAAGTTATTGAATGAAACTACTATTAACTGAACAAGAAAAATGAAAAGGTTTTATTAAAGAGACAGACTTGGAAATTTCCACTCTCCATTTTTATTTAGAGAGATAAAGAAAAAATACACATATGTTCCTGTGCAAATATTGCCACTTATTTAATCATTTTAATCTTATTGTGGTAACAGAGATTACTGTCTTAAATATTTGGGGCTCCAAGTTTTATTAATTTAAACCCAATATGTTCATTTGGCATTCACTTTTAATCAGCCTCTATAAATGAACCTGATTACCTTGAGTATTAATAATAATAATCAACTTGCTAATGATTTCTTTTCCTTCTTGAGTTATAGGATTAAGCACAACCATTTAATCATATTCATTAGCATTTTTTTCAGTGGAGAAACTAAATCAAATGCAAATGTAAGAGTTTACATACACACATCAATAAATTTTTCTCTTCTTTTTTTCTTTGTTCATTTTTATCTCCAGGTTCAAAAGCCATTTACTATACCCTCCAAAATACACCAGATCCTATGTCAGAGAATTATCAGGAGAAAGTGAAGGGGCCAGCACATCTGTATCATCAAAATTATCATTGATTATAGCAACATCTGCTGTTGGTCACTCAAAGGTCAGACACTGTTAACAAACTCTATATACACCTCAGGTAAAACTTAGGTGCGTGCATGCTAAGCTGCTTCAGTCATTCGACTCTGTGCAGTCCTATAGATGGTAGCCTGTCAGGGTCCTCTGTCCATGGGATTCTCCAGGCAAGAATACTGGAGTGGGTTGCATGCCCTCCTCCAGGGGATCTTCCCAACCCAGGGATCGAACTCGTGTCTCTCCAAGTCTCCTGCATTGGCAAGCGGATTCTTTACCACTAGTGCCACCTGGGAAGGCACTCAGTATCTCCATTTGGCAGATGAGGAAATGGAGACTTAGAAAGAAAATGAAAACACCCATGGCTGATTCATGTGAATGAATGGCAAAAATCACCACCATAATGTAAAGTAATTAGCCTCCAATTAAAATAAATAAATTTTTTTTAATAGCAAATGACAGAGTTTGTCTCTGATTCCTAAGATGATGCTCTTAATCACTGGACTGCTGTATTCATTCATAAACATTCACATTAGGTCACAAGATCCCTGGCATAAGACCTTCAGAAAGGAAATAACCCCAGGCCAAGAGCTTCCTTGGACTAAATTAATACAAGAAAGTGGATGTCATCCTAAATCTATCTACAGTCATGCTGAGAACCATGTAGAAGGGCCAGTGGCTGGGAGAGGATGTTGAAAGAAGTCCAGTATTATTCTAGATGAGACATTGAGACCACAATGGGTTGAAAGCCTAGACAGATGATCAGTCCCAGGTGAGACGGTACTGAAGCTGTAAAACCACATTGCCTCAGGTTCTATCTTCTTACTTCATTGAATGTCCCCCACTCCCTTTCTGTTCCCCCTTCCACTCTGGTCGTTGGCCCAAATGCAGCTCTGTGCAACTGCCTGTGAAGCCCACTCACGTCCAGTCATGAACCTCAGGCCATTTATGATTTCCTAGTTCCAACACCTTGACCATGCACTGGATTTACCCCTGTTAATTCCACTTCTGATCCCTTGGATAGGACAGCTATCCATCTCACTGCTCCCTATCTTATTCCCTTTGGGCTGCTATAACAAAAAATACTATTGACTGGATAGCCTAGTTCTGAAAGCTGGGAAGTTCAAGATCAAGGCTCTGCAGATTCAGTGTTTGGTGAGGGCCCACTTCCTGGTTTATAAATGTCTGACTTCTGTTTATATCTTCAAATGAAGAAAAAAAAAAAAAAAGGCAGGAGAGCTCTCTGGAGTTTCTTTTATAATGACACTAAACCCAATATGAGAGTTCCTCCTTCAAGACATGGTCACCTTCCCAATACATGGGGTTAGAATTTCAACATATAAGGGAGGGGACACAAACATTCATTCCATAACACCCCCAAAGGATACAACAGCTGTCAGATCCCAGTTTCTCCTAGGACTGAATCCCAGGGCTAAGCTTAGCAAGATAATTACACACAGTCACCTTTAGGCTGAACCTAGCTCAAAACCAAAGTCACAAAAAGCAACAGAAGATAGCAGCCAGGCTTTTCCAACTTTTTCATGGTCTTAATTAAAAGCAAAAGGGAGTTTCAGTGTTGGTTTAACACCCATATTAATAAAATAAAGTATTTAAAAACCACATGATCATCTCAATAGATGCAGGAAAAGTATTGGACATAAACCCAACATCTTTTTATGATAATCACAAAACTTATTACAAAGCAATCAAGACAGGGTAATATTGGCATAAGGATAGATATATTGATCAATGAAATAGAATGAATCCAAAGATAAACTATCACATTTATGGTCAAATGATTTCCGACAAGCATGCCAAGACAATTCAGTGGAGAAAGAATAATTTTCTAAGACACAGGGCTGGAACAACACAAAAGTTGGACCTTTACTTTACACTATGAACAAAGATGAACACAAAATGGATCATAAACTTATCTGTAGAAGCTAAAAGTGCAAAACTCTCAAGAGAAAATATAGGAATAAATCATCATGACCTTGGATATTTATACTTAAATATCCTATATAAGACACCAAAAACAAAAGCAACAAACAAAAATGAATAAATTGGAGTTCATCAAAGTTAAAAACTTTTGTGCATCAAATGATACCATCAAGAAAGTGAAAAGATATCCCAGAAAACAGGAGAAAATATTTGCAAGAAATATATATGACAATATATGTTTGATCTATCCAGAACACTTACAACTTACCAATAAAAAGAAAAATTATTCAATTTTTAAATCAGCAAAGAATTTGAATAGCTACTCTTCCAAAGAAGATAGACAACCAATAATTACATAAAAAGGAGCTCAGCTTCAACAATCAATAGTAAATATAAACCAAAACCACAATGAGAGACCACTTACCATGCACTAGGATGCCTATAATCAGAAAGAGAGACAGTAACAAGTGTTGGTGAGAATGGGGAGAAACTGGAGCCCTTACACACTAGCAGTGGAACTGTACAGTGGTGCAACCATGATGGAAAAGAGTTTGGCAATTTCTTAAAGGTTAAAGCAAAACCACATAACCCAGCAAAACCATTACTAGGTATACACGCAAGAGAAACAAAGACTTACATCCATACAAAAACTTGTACACAAATGTTCATAGCAGGATTATTCATAAAAGTCAAAAAGTGGAGACAACCCAAATGTCCATCATATCATAAACAGATAAACAAAATGTGGCATATCCATACAACCTAATGTGATTTGGCAATAGAAAAGAATAAAGTGCTGACAGATGCTATGACATGGAGGAAACGGGAAAACATCATGCTAAATGAAAGAGGCCAGACACACTAAAACCACATATTATGACCATTTGTGATTCCAAACCACATATGGTTTCATTTATCAGCAATGTACAGTATTCTGTACATTTCTGTGCAAATGCACAGAAACAGAACGTAAATCAGTGCCTAGAAATGGACCCAGACAGTGTGAAGAGGGAGTGAGAACAAATATTAACTATTAAAGTATATAGTTTCTTCTGCTGGAGGTCGTTTAAAATGCTCTAAAATTAGACTGTGATAATGGTTTTTAAAAGTTTTTAAGAAAAATGCAAAAGTGAGGATGGAAACCTAAAGTGATTGATGATGGCATGCTAAAGTTTAGGTTTGTCCACCAGATTGAAGACTAGGAACTAGAAAGAATATGCAAAAAGGAGTCCACAGTTTACATTTAAACCCCATATAAATTTATACAGATTCATCCTATATAATCACAGGCTTTCTGAAATTGACAGAGTAGCAAACCAACTGGGTCCATCAGAATCTGGAAACTAATCTCACCTCTATCAATAGTTTGCTATGGAATTTGTCCACATCAAATCTGTATATCATTTCCTCATTGATAATTCATCCCTGTCTAGTGCATCTGCACAAGTATCAAACAAATGGACATGGGGGGAAAAGTGGAAACCTTTCCTGTGTTCTGAATATCCTAGGATAAACCCATCTAAATGTGTCTGAAAAGCTGCTGAAACCGCCACCAGGGTGTACTGGCCCGGGGCAGGCTCATTCCCTCTCAAGAGCCAATCTTGCTCCTCTCTTCCCTACCCTATGTTCACTGACGTCACACTGGTAGTTTGAAATCAGCCACAGTGGAGGTTTCAGAATGTATCTGTTTTCTTGGTTATCTTAATCTAAGATGCCTCTTTGCTTGGGCCATCTTCTTCCTGGAGCCCTTACAGCTGGGGGTCTTGTGAGCTCTTGTGTTCTAGGAGCAGGACAGTCCAGTGATTAAAAGCAGCTGCTTTGGAGTCTGACTGACAGAAGCTCTAGTCTTTGCTCTGCCATTTGTGACTTAATCTTTTCTGGAGAGCTGATTTACGGGCACAGCACTAGTAGCTTCCAAAGAAGCCTGTCATTCTAACAGCATCATGGTTCACAACTGGATCTAAGGATCTCACTAAGGGAGGGGCCATCTTGAAAACAAAACAGTGTCTAAAATTTAAAATGGTCCTCCAACAGACACTGAGTCCTAGAGAAAGAGCGGCTAAAATAAGAGCAGGTGAAACCTGTAAGAGATGCTTTACAAAGATCTCTGAGCCACATGGAGCGAGAGCCCAGGAGAACCCTGGGGCTCCCTCACTTGGGTACAGCTAGCAGGAGCTGGGGGGACTTGAGCACTCCACACAGGTGGACCCCACCCAAGCTGCATCTGAACCAGCCCACATTTGGAATAGATGGGAAGAAAAAAGGACATGGCCATTTGCAGACTTGTGAATTGGTTCGTTCATACACACTAGCTACTAACATGAATGACTTGCTTTAAGGGTTTATTGGCTAACTCTTATTCTCTGCATCCTCTCTTCCAGAGCCCTTAAACCCTTAGATCAAATGATTGACTCTTTTATTTTTAACAGCAGCTCTACTGAGACATAATTCACTGCCATACAATTCAGCCTTTTAAAGTGTATAATTTAATGGGCTCTAGTATATTCATATATAACCATCACCACTATTTGTTAATACTTTGAGAACATTTTCATCACCTCAAAAAGAAACCCTGTATACATCGGCAATCACTCCCCACTGCTCCCTTCCTCAGGCCCTGGCAAATACTAACATACTTCCTATCACTATGGATTTGCCTATTCTAAACGTTTTACATAAATAGAGCAATTCAAGATAAGACTTTTCATATCTTGAAAGGTTCTATCATTTAATGCAATGTTTTCAAGGTTCAGGCTATAGCATGTTCTTCTATGTCATTCCTTTTTGTTGCCAAATGATATTCCATTATATAGGTACACCACCTTCTGTTCATCCACCCATCAGTTGATGGAGATTTGGGTTGTTTCCACTTTCTAGCTACTTTGAATAATGATGCTGTGAACATTCATGTTTAAGCTGGTGCCTAACTCTTTAGACATTTGAATCTCTCTCCTGGCTGTGCTCCTGGCACAATGAATGGACCTGTACTCTCTCAGGCTCCCCCAGCACTGCTTTCTCTACACTGTAGTTTTTCAAACAGACTCACATTCATTCCTTGCTGGTCTCTTTGCCTTCAAACTCTTTCCAACTCTGCTGCTGCTAGGTCGCTTCAGTCGTGTCCGACTCTATGCGACCCCAGAGACGGCAGCCCACCAGGCTCCCCCGTCCCGGGGATTCTCCAGGCAAGAACACTGGAGTGGGTTGCCATTTCCTTCTCCAATGCATGAAAGTGAAAAGTGAAAGTGAAGCCACTCAGTCGTGTCCGACTCTTAGCGACCCCATGGACTGCAGCCTACCAGGCTCCTCCATCCTTAGGATTTTCCAGGCAAGAGTACTGGAGTGGGGTGCCATTGCATTCTCCAACTCTAGGTCTCCCCATATTTTGACACCAGGTTTACTTTTCTTGGCATTGATCTTCATGGTTTCCATTCCATGTTCAAGAGCCTTGGCTAAGGGCTTGCCATTCATGGTGTGGCATCCCCAATATACCCTACCAGCTTCATCCCCTTCTATATTTTGTCCTGGCAACTGGACTGAAACGCCCCTGTTTCTTCATACCACTCGTTCCTACCTTCATTCAATATCTACCTACCAGGGTCACCTTATATATCCCTCTGCCATCTTATGCTCACCTCTTCATTCATCCAGCAAACATTATTAAATTCCTGTTAAGTGCCTGGGCACCGTGCTGGGTATTGGAGACAAAAAGATGAACTAGTCTTAAGGAGTTATATTCCAGATCTGAATACAGCAATGGGAGGTGGGATTGGAGAGGGTGAATAACCTGTTAACAGATAATGACGAACCAGTGTAGCAATGCAGAATGGCCTTTTTGTCCCATCCCCTTAGTGAGTCATCCAAGATTTGCAAAGTTTGTTCCATATGAAGTTTTTGATAGAATTTTTTGGTACAGGGGTTTTATAATTGAAATTTTGAGAACTCTTTTTTTTTTTTTTTTTTTTACATATATATGACCCAAAAAGGGTAAGCAAGACCCATTTGCCCCAAGCAGTGACTGAGGCTGGAGAGAGAGTAGGAGGCACTCTTGGATTGCCCTGGACAGACACATCTGCACCCTGTCAGGACTAACAAAATTGCCATGACAATGACCCCAGGCACTTCCAAGGATAAATCCCGTAAACACTCGGCTGATTTCAGCAAGATCCAACTGCACATCCTTGAAATTTGCATGCTATTAAAGAAAGAAAAAAAAAAAAAGGTAGCTGGAAGGGGAAGGGAGGGAAAGGAAGAAGAGAAAGCCTGAAGTAAGGAAGAAGGCTGCTCAACCTTGGACGAGTACTCAGCTCACATGTGAACAGAGCTCACCTGACATGCTGACTTCACCTTCCTTGAAATCCCTGAGGTACCTGTGCACAGTTCCAGATCAAACTCCAAGCACTTAAGGGTCTCAGAACTTTTCCTCACTATTGGCCAGACCTGTGAAGAAGGAAGGAATGTATGGAGTTTATTCCCCAAGGGTTCTTATTTATACCCTATACACAGGGCTTGGCCTCTGCTAGACTGTAATGTTAGTACATTTAGACTTCAGAGTCCTGGCCTCTGCTTTCTCATCTCTCCCATTCTCACCCTGGACCCTGATTCAAACTGAAGATCAACTCTCCTAATCATAAAGATGGACACACTGAGGTCTAAAAATAGAGAGATCAGATACTCACCAGGCAGGAATATTGTAGAGAAACACCTTTGTTCAAAGGAGGTTAGACTAACTGACCCCTTAATTCCATTCCAACACAAAGGTACTACAATTCCAAGACTTGTCGAAACCCAGCTACTCAGAGGCAAAGCCTGGACCAGAACCCAGGTCTGCCACTGCTAATCCAGAAACTACTGGAGAATGAATGTCAGTTTATCTTTGTTAATGAGTCTACCATCAATTTGGATCTTTCAGCTCAGATCTTAAACATATGTTAAGCCTATAAACATCTTCACGATTTTTATGGGGAGAAGAGAATACCAGGGGAGGATTGAAGAAGGAACAAAATAAGACATTTAGAACTCCCTTTATGCAACTGGTATTTTCATCAGAAGCTAAGAATGCAGTCACACTTTGAAAACCAAATTCCACTTGTAAATGAAAAGCAACTGCCCTGTAAATTTATTTTACTGTGAATTTTTATAAAGGGGACAATCCTTTCTGCAAAGTGAATGATACTCCTGAATGTGTTAATGTAGAATATTTAGATGTTTGTGGTTGGTTTTGATTATAGCTTTACCTATATCTTATACTCATTTTATAGATTAAAAAACAAGCTCCAAAAGGGAGTCCTGTCTCATCCAAGAATAGTCCGGGACAAACCCAGCAATTTGTTTAGGTTCGGCTCTTAAATTCCTTCCCCATTCACTCAACCTCATGGCCTGGATCTCTACAGAACTTCATCTGATCTCCTCATCTTGCCTAAATCAGTGTCCAGAGCTGCAAGTTGGCCACAACTTGAGATTTTTTTTTTTTAATATTTTTTAAAAATACTTATCTGGCTTTAATATTTATCTATTTAATTGCACCATGTGGTGTGCAGGTGGCATGTGGGATCCTAGTTCCCCAACCATGGATCGAACCTGTGTCCCCTGCATTGCAAGGTGTATTCTTAACCACTGGACCATCAGGGAAGTCCCAACTTGAAGTTTTTTAAGCAAGGCTTTCAAACAACCTTGTGCTGGATACAGGCATGGAAGAAAAGACTGATCTTCCTGACATACAAAGCCACTTTGAGTTTCCCTAATCCCCAAGCAATTCCCTGCCTACTGTCTCTTACTGCTTAAAAGAAACATAAGCTCCTCTGACATTGACCAGGACAAGTGCTATGTATTTGGGAAGACAGGGGGAAAGGACAGCAGAAACATCTTTAAGTGCATTAGCAGCCTGCTTGATTTCTGCAGGCTGTTCTAGTCGGCCTGACACCCATCTCCAGAGGAGGGACACTTGAGACCACAGGCTTGCAACACATGGGTTCCCTGGGAAATGGTGAGTTGCAGAAACAAATCATTCTTTATCCTAGAACAAGCAATCCTGCAAATTCACCCTTACTGGAACAAAGAGCATTATTTTTTTTTCTTCCCTCTGACTTTCCTTTAATGTTACAGCCAGTGAATTCATAGTGCTTATTGACCAGGCCACACATTCACCAGTTAAGCACAAGTGTCTTTTAGTTGCTCAGTTATGTTCGACTCTTTGCAATCCCATGGACTATAGCCCTCCAGGCTCCTCTGTCCATGGGGTTTTACAGGCAAGACTACTGGAGTGGGTTGCCATTCTCTTCTCCAGAGGATCTTCCTGACTTGGGGATAAGTGGTAGACTCTAAGCTGTCAGAAGCCTATAATTATCTCTTTAAGGATATATAACTACTTTTGCCTGGAAAATCCCATGGACGGAGGAGCCTGGTAGGCTGCAGTCCTTGGGGTCGCAAAGAGTCAGACACGACTAAGCAACTTCACTTTCACTTTTCTTTTACATGCATTGGAGAAGGAAATGGCAACCTACTCCAGTGTTCATGCCTGGAGAATCCCAGAGATGGGGGAGCCTGGTGGGCTGCCGTTTCTGAGGTCGCACAGAGTCGGACACGACTGAAGTGACTTAGCAGCAGCAGCAGCAGCAACTTACCCCAACTATTTAAGTCTTCTTTCTCCAACTGAGGCAAAGCTGTATATGTCTTTGCTTTACCCACAGAGTCTTGCTAATGTTTAGGAGAGACTTGGCACTGACTACACTCATAAATCTATGGGTAAGAAATTTTTAAGAATTAGAGTCATTATGAATCTCAATCTACAAACTGAGACATACAAAAAAAATGACATCTTCATTTTCATTAAATCAAATTAATTTCTTTTTTGAGTTTACATCCTCCTAAATTTGCAAAAATTTCAACCTCAGGTATTGCTGGAATCTCATCATCCTCAGGCTCCCCAGAATCCGGAAGGCTTCCACGGTGCTCAGAAAAGCAAGAGAAGGGACTCAATTACCCTGTCCATCATGGTCACTGCTGACATCCTCACTGTGCCCTGCAGTAAAGTCTTTAAGTCTGGTATCTCTCTGCTTCCATGCCCAGCCAGAAGAAAAGCAATTTTTTTTTTTTTTTTTACCACTGTGAACAAAGAAGCCTAAGGTTAGTCTCCCTAGATTCATCATTCACCCCTCCCAAAATCTTGCCACCACTTTGGGTCAAAAGCCCTCACATTGCTGAGCCCAAGCCTTGCCAAGCCTTCTCCCTGCCACCTGCCAGTCCTGGTGCTTACTGAAGTCTGAAAGAACTCACTCTCCCACTCCTCTTATTATTCCTAATGGCAACCATTAGAGTCTTCAGTGAAGTCATCAAGGTGGCCATGGAAGAACCTTACTCAGACCACAGTTAGGAAGTCAACCTGCCTGCGGAAAGGAGGGAGCAGTGGGCCTTTCTCCTTTGAGACAGCGCAGCAAAGAGCAGAAAAGACCATGAGTGGAAAGGAGACTTTATATAAGATTAGGTTCTTTGCTTGTAAGCAATTGAAACTGACTCTGAAAAAATATAGACAAAATAATAATAATAAGGACTGAAGGAAGATCTGAACCAGCAGTCCTCAAGAGGGACAGGAAAAGAGCAGTTCCAAGAATTTCAGTCAGGATCTCACAGATGAAAGAAGAATGACTCAGCTCCGGCCGCTTCTGTGAGTCTTTCCACTGCCGACTAAGCTCCCAGGAGAGAGTCGGACGGGCTTAACCCAGGTCATGCGCTTGCCACTCCTTGGGTAAGAGAGTCGAGGGCCAAGGAGTATTTAGATCAATAGGTTAACCAAACACATCGAAGAGGGGACAGAGAGTTCCCGTAACAGAAAAGCAGAGTGCGGCAACCAGATGAAGGGAGACTGGACGGGCAAAATGACTAGTGCCTCTCACAGACAGGAGAGAGTCTTCCCAAGTAACAAGCTACCAGGGGAAAAGCACTGTGTGTGTGGAGGAGAGGAAAACATGCTCACATGAATGACACAACTCTTATATAACCTTGGAACATGTGCAGATGTGAAAACCAAGAGCTGATGAAAAAGAATATCAGCATTAATGTAAGAACATGATCAACCCCAGAGCAACTGTGTGAGAAGAGAACAGGCCACATCCTATAGGGTCAGGGTATCTGAAAACGCTGGCAGAAGAAAATCACAAAGCACACCAAAAAGAGGAACATTTTCTTAGGGATAAAGATAAAGAAGCTACTTAAGATTTATTCAAGAATCTTACTCCAAAAGCACGTATCAGTGTTGTATAAAAGTATGCTTAAGCTAACTGTGTGAGTCTATGGCGTCGCACAGAGTCGGACACAACTGAAGCGACTTAGCAGCAGCAGCAGCAGTTCTCATAATTACATGTGAGTTCAATCATCATCAACTAATTTCTTTATGGACTTCACAAAGTTCCTTCGTAAAGAAGTCATCCTGTAATCATTAAATATTGGTATTGTGACTGGATATGACTGCAGGGAAGATTCTGAGGGCAAAGCGGGCAAAACCAGGTAACCACTGCCATGTGAAAATGGTGTCTCAAGACTTATTTCTCTGTGTGTGCCCTGCACAGCCATGAAGCCTGACATGTAGAACTTTTTCTTTCCATTTTTTTTTTTTTTAAAAAGCAACATCAGGGCAGCATTTCTCAACTTGGTATCCTATAACTTAGCTCTTTAAGATCTTCTTGAGAAGGGGAAAAGAAAACAGGGTTCCATGAATTAAAAGAAGCAGAGACTAGACCAGAGACTGGAGGGTTAATAGTTCACTGGTCACATATTGAGAATCATGACAAGGGAAGTGCTATGAAAGTAAAACAAAAACAAAAAAAAAAGAAAATAATAAAGTATAGAACAGCTAAGTGAGGTATCCCATTTAGGAAGTAAAATCGTCAGAGAAGTATCTAAGGGTGACCTGAGAGCCTAGAGGTCATACCCCCTTTGTTCTCAACCATGAGTTTATCTCTTTTTTTCAGGAATAGGGAGTTCAGCAACAACATGGATAAATTTCAAAATAATCAATGCTGAATGACAGAAATCAGACCAAAAAAAAAAAAGAGCATAAGTTGTATGATTCCATTTATGCAAACTTCTAGCATTGGCAAACCAATCTGCAGTAATGGAAAGTAAATTAATGGTTGATTGAGGATGGGGTTAGTGGGATAGGTGGCAAGAGAAGGACTGAGTTACAAAAGGATGGGTATGTTCATTCTGTTGTGATAGCTTCCCATGTGCTGATGTCAAAACTCACCAAATTGCACACTTTAAATATGTACATGTTACTGTGTATCAGTTATATCTTGATAAGGCTGTTTAAAATAAAAGCTCCATGTCATTCATGAAGCTTAATCTGTAGCCCAGTTTCCCAGTTTCAGCATTAATGACATTTTGGGCCAGCTAGGTCTTTATAGGAGGGGCGGTCCTGTGCATTGTAGGATGTTCGGTGGCATTCCTGGCCTCTACCCACTACATCCCAGTAGCACCGTGTGATATTATGATTTATCATAAGAAATAAACATTTGATCTTCATCCACTCTTGTTGTCACTGCTACTGCTAAGTCACTTCAGTCGTGTCCGACTCTGTGTGACCCCATAGACGGCAGCCCACCAGGCTCCCCCGTCCCCAGGATTTTCCAGGCAAGAACACTGGAGTGGGTTGCCATTTCCTTCTCCAATGTGTGAAAGTGAAAAGTGAAAAAGAAGTCGCTCAGTCGTGTCCGACCCTCAGCGACCCCATGGACTGCAGCCTTCCAGGCTCCTCCGTCCATGGGATTTTCCAGGCAAGAGTACTGGAGTGGGGTGCCATTGCCTTCTCCAATATCTCCTAAAATCCTGAGAATTTCATAAGCAGTGAGAGTGGCCAGAGTATCTATCGTTAGGTTAATAAAGTGACTTCTGCAAAGCACCCAGGTAACCTAAGGATGGGGGCTGGTTACCAGGGGACCCAACCATGGGATTAGAGGGTTGGAACTTTCAGTCCTCACCTTCACCTCTGGGGAAAGAAAAGAAGCTGGAGGTTGAATCAGTCGCTAAAGACCAATGATTTCACCGCCTATGCAATGAAGGCTCCATAAAAACCTAAAGGGAGGGTTTAGAAAGCTTCCAGGTTAGGGAATTTGAATTCTTCCAACCACCACCTTGTGAGCATGTTCAGTCACTCAGTCATGCCTGACTCTTTACAACCCCATGGACTGTCGCCTGTCATGTTCTTTTGTCCATGGGATTATCCCGACAAGAATACTGGAGCGGGCTGCCATAAACTGCATGAGGACACAAGCACCTTTGTTCACCCTATGAATCTCTTCATATGACTGTTGATGTGTATCCTTTAATATCCTTTATGATAAACTGATAACCCCAGTGAGTATACAGGTTTCCTGACTTCCGTGAGCCACTCTAGCAAATTAATCAAACCTAAAAAAAAGTTGGCTTAAAGCTCAACATTCAGAAAACGAAGATCATGGCATCCGGTCCCATCACTTCATGGGAAATAGATGGGGAAGCAGTGGAAACAGTGCCAGACTTTATTTTTTTGGGCTCCAAAATCACTGCTGATGGTGACTGCAGCCATGAAATTAAAAGACGCTTACTCCTTGGAAGAAAAGTTATGAGCAAGCTAAACAGCATATTCAAAAGCAGAGACATTACTTTGCCAACTAAGGTCTGTCTAGTCAAGGCTATGGTTTTTCCTGTAGTCACGTATGGATGTGAGAGTTGGACTGTGAAGAAGGCTGAGCACCGAAGAATTGATGCTTTTGAACTGTGGTGCTGGAGAAGACTCTTGAGAGTCCCTTGGACTGCAAGGAGATCCAACCAGTCCATTCTGAAGGAGATCAACCCTGGGATTTCTTTGGAAGGAATGATGCGAAACCTGAAACTCCAGTACTTTGGCCACCTCATGAGAAGAGTTGACTCATTGGAAAAGACTCTGATGCTGGGAGGGATTGGGGGCAGGAGGAAAAGGGGACGACCGAGGATGAGATGGCTGGATGGCATCACTGACTCAATGGACGTGAGTCTGAGTGAACTCCGGGAGTTGGTGATGGACAGGGAGGCCTGGCGTGCTGCGATTCATGGGGTCGCAAAGAGTCGGACATGACTGAGCAACTGAACTAAACTGAACTGAAAGAAGGGGTTGTGGGAACCTCTGATTTATAGTCAGTTGGTCAGAAGCACAGGTAACAACCTGGGCTTGAAACTGGCATCTGAAGTGGAGGGGTCTTGTAGGACTGAGTCTGTAACCTTTGGAATCTGATACCATCTCTGGGTAGATAGTGTCAGAGTTGAGTTGAATGGTAGGACGCTCAGCCAATGTCAGACAGTGGCTTAATGTGGGAGAAAACAGCATAGAAGTTGGAATTGATGATGAGAACCGTTAACCACTCCACCAATAATAATGACCAAAAATGACATCTGATGACAAATGTCTCCTCATGGGAAGGTGTGGAAGGGAAGAGAATCACCTAGAGGTGACAGCCATATGTCTAGAGGGATTTAGCAAGTTACAAAAGAAGTAAAGGAAGGGACTAACCTGAGTCGAGTCTGTGTGGACCAGGAAATCCATTCAGCGCTAATATCAGTGGATTGAACAGAGCTTCAAGCTGCTAGCAGGAGCAGAAGGCTGGCTGGAGGGCTATAAGGCCCCTGAGAGAAATGTCAGAAAGTGCCAAAGTCAGCTGCTGTAGGTGCAGAGAAGGCTTAAACAATAGCAAAGAAAGATTCGAGGAGAAAGTAAGAAGTATTTAAATAATATCCTGAATTTGTTTATATTTCCCAGAGTACTATTACTCATCTTACTGGGTCCATACAAAGTCCACGCAAGGAGGAAAGCAGTGAATATTGTTCTTGTTTTTCAGAGGCAGAAACTAAGACCTAGAAAGAGCATCCATCAGCTTCTGAGTTCCTAGGTCTCTGAGCATAGCCTTAGCAAAAGAAAGTTAGATAACCTCTCACCTAATTAAAGCTTCCAGATAAGAATTCTAAAGGTCTATGAGGCTATGATTAAGGGTTCTCAACCTCTGATGGCATCCAACAAGAAACAAGCTATAACTTGCGGGTAAGACATTCAGATTAGGAAGTTTAGCTTATGGAAGCATTTCTGGGGTGAGTCTTGCCAGACAAAGAATGTATGATTGAGCGATATTGAAGAACATGCTCTCCTGGTGTTTAAAAATAGAGATACTTCCTTCACTGGAATGAATTCAAGCTGCTGATAGAAGGCAGGGGGATTAATTTGAAGCAGTTAGAGGAGGGGAGAGAACTTAAGAGTGATAGACCAAAGGTCATTTGAACTGGGTTCTAGATTCAACCTCAGCACATTCAGGAATGGGTTAGATTTCAGAGAATCCAGTCTCTCCTTTTGCATACTTTTCCCTTCACAGATATTGAAACGTTTGCTTTAGAAAAGCATAAACATTTATATGTAGTGTGAAGGTTTCAAAGCCTCTTCTGCCGCAAAGGAAAACATTCCTCCCTCCTCCCCACCTCCCAAAAAGAATTGCAGACCTGTGTGGGAGATCGAGAAATACTTGGGAAAGAGGCCTTCAGATATCACATAGGTGACACCATGGGGTCCACCCTTCCCCAGCCCCAAGAAACCTCACTGCAGGCTAACCATTGCAAGAAGATCCACAGAGACTCAGTCACATGAGCTTTCTAATTGCAAGCTAGCTAGTTACCAGAATTTAATGGACATTTATGATGTGATAATATTTTGATGACCATGTTTATATTTTTAGAGTGCCTTTCTTCTAGGTGAGCTTTAAAGAATGTTCCACAGGGGCTCTTTAACTTTTTAATTATAAGTTAACAACTTAATAGTGAAATATAAACAGAAACCTCAAAAAGAAAAATCCACACAGCAAAAGAAACAATCAATAAAGCGAAAAGACAACTTACAAAATGGGGAAAAAAATGGGTTTTTTTACATATATGGTTTATATATGTAAACCATATATCTGAAAAGGGGTTAATATCCAAAATATATAAAGAACTCATACAGCAAGAACTCAGTAGCAAAAAAAAAAAAAAAACACACACACAATTAAAAATGGGCAAACAACTTAAATAGATATGCTTCCAAAGAAGATATACAAATGGCCAACTGGTATATAAAAAGATATTTAACATCACGTCACTAAGGAAATGCAAATTAAATCCATACTGAGGTATCACTTCTCGATTATTAGAACTGCCATCATCGAAAAGCCAAGATAACAAATGCTGGCAAGCATGTAGAGAAAAGGGAAATCTTTTGCATGGTTGATGGGGTGTAAACTGGTACAGCCACTGTGGAGAACAGTACAGAGGAGTCTCAAAAAATTAAAAATAGACCTATCATATGATCTCAGCTTCCCTGGTGGCTCAGACGGTAAAGAATCTGCCTGCAATGCAGGAGACCCCAGTTCAATTCCTGGGTGGGGAAGATCCCATGGAGAAGGGATAGGCTACCCACTCCAGTATTCTTGGGCTTCTCTGGTGGCTCAGATGGTAAAGAATCTGCCTGCAATGTGGAAGACCTGGGTTTGATCCTGGGTTGGGAAGATTCCCTGGAGGAAGGCTTGGCAACCCACTCCAGTATTCTTGCCTGGAGAATCCCCATGGACAGAGGTGTCTAGCAGGCTACAGTCCATATGGTCACAAAGAGTTGGACACGGCTGAGTGACTAAGCACAGCATATGATCCAGCAATTCTACTTCTGGGAGTATAACCTAATGAAATGAAAACACTAACTTAAAAAAGATATCTAGACCCCCATGTTCATAAGCAATATTATTTACAATAGCCAAGACATGAAAGCAACCTAAGTGAACATCAATGGATGAATGGATAAAGAAAATGTGATATATATATATATATATACACACACACACACACACATATGATGGTGGTTTAGTCGCTAAGTCCTGTTCAACTCTTGCTACTCCATGGACTGTAACCTGCCAGGCTCCTCATTCAACCCCTAAACCAGGGACTGAACCTGGGTTTCCTGCATTGCAGGTGGATACTTTGCCAACTGACCTACCTAGGAAGCCCATATATATATATATAACATTTATATATTTATATTTATTATATATGTACAAAATAGAAAATTATTCAGCCTTAGGAAAACAAGGAAATCCTGCCATTTCCACAACATGGATGAAACTTAAGGGCATTATACTAAGTGAAATAAGTCATACAGAGAAAGACATACTATATGATCTCATCCATATGTGGAAACAAACAAACAAAAAAACCCACCAAACTCAGAAAAAGAGATCAGATTTATAGTTGCCGGAAGGGCAGGTGGAAGGCAGCTGGGTGGTGGAGGGCAGCTTGGAGAAAAGTGGTCAAAAGGTACAAACTTCCAGTTCTAAGATAAATAAGTACTAGGGATGTAATATACAACCTGATGCCTGGTGATACCCAGGAAAGTAATTACAAGAGTAAATCTTAAGAGTGCTCATCCTAAGAAAAAAATACTTTTTCTCTTTTTTCTGCTTTTTCTATGTATTGTATCTACATGAGATGATGGATGCTAACTAAATCTATTGTGGCAATCATTTCATTATGAACGGAAGTCAAATCATTTAGCTGTACACCTCAAACTTACACAGCTGTATATGTCAATAAAACTGGGGAAAGGAGAAGAAAAAAGAAAAACCCCAGCCTTCTTTACCATAAAATCTAAACTAGTAGCAAGATATAATGATCCCTCCTTGCTTTAATATTGTACAGATATAATTTTTCATAGTTGTTATCAATGTATTCATATTATTTTAAGATTTTATTTACTTAACATCACAGAATCTAGATTTTTTCATGTCCCTACTTCATTTACATATTTTTAAAAAGTAATGTGATATTCAGCTTGTTAGCATACCAGATTATTTAAACAAATCACCATAGTTTGGTCACTCATGCTGTTGTTCACTGAAAGAGAAAAGTCTTTTTTTTTTTTTTTAAGAATCCATATGAGTAGCATTTATTCCCTAAAAGATGTTTACCACGATTCAGTTTATGGGTCAAACATTAAATGAGAAAAGTCTTAATAGGAATGTGATACTTATCTCCTGATATTTTGCTCATTCATTCATTCATTCATTCATGGAGCAAGATGAAGCAGAAAGATGAAAGGATCTTGAGCCCCTGGCAGCCTCTTACTGCTGTCTGTCATCTCTGCTCTGAACTGCCTATCACATAAATCCCGACTTCCAAAACCACACTAGTCAACTTTCTGCCTCTTGGAGCTAGAAGCAATCCTAACTGACAGACCAGTGAAACATTTCTTTATGTCTGCACCGCCCTTCCTCCTGTGCCCCCACCTCTCTGCTTTCCGAATAAGCCCTGTGCATCCATTCTTGATCCTATCCCCTGACCCCTGCTTCCTCTTAGATCCTGTTCATAATGTCTTTTCTTATCTGCACCCTCTATCTCTCCATCCATTCCAGCCCTTTATATCTACTAATGAACCTGTGAGGAGCTCCTTTCCCTCTACCTAGCTCACCCCCGGGTTAACTCTCTCTTCCTCTCCTTCCCTTCACCACCAGACTTCTTGACAGACTTGTCTACACCTACTCACTCCTCAGTCTTGTTCAAGCTGACTTTCACCCCCACAGCTGTGGAACCAGCAATAAGCTCACCCCCCAGCGACTTCCTAGTCAGCACATCACACGGCCTTTTCTCAGTCTCCATCCTTCTCCAGCTTTCTGAATGTGACACTTCTGATCACCTTTATCTCCTTCTTTTAAACTTTTTTTTCAAATGGAAATACATTAAGTTTTGGGGAAAATTAGCTCAAATGATTGAGAAAATGAATATAGAACTACACCGACCCATTTCCTTTCCTTTTCTAGATGCCACTAAAATATAAGAATTTTTTTCAAACACAGTTGCCCTACTCCCCCCAAAAAGGAATCATCCAAAGAATAGAGAGAATGAGAAAAGAAATAATTTGTGGCAGCCATGAAACTGCTCAGGCTTCCATGTATGGGAGTGTAATTGACGAAGGGCCCCTGCTGCTGGGCTCTGAAAGTCACCTACAACCCATAGTTGAGTTTGGGCCGATGTCATGCTTCCCCGGGGCTGCTCCCTACTGATGACTGAGTATGGCAAGGAACTAAGGCAAAACCATTCCCAGCAGACACCAGACTCTTCCAAACGCCAACTTTGGCTCAAAGACTCCTGCCTGCCTTGCTGAACACCCTTGCATTGCACCACAGTCTGGGGTGCTCCAACCAGCCTTATCCCCTCCGCTCCTTCTTTCTCATCTCAGCCTCATGCTCTCTTGGCCTTTTCTGACTCCCTCCCCATATTCTCTCAAAAGGGCAGCTCTCTAATAAAACCCTTGCACACTTAATATCACCTTGAAATCTGCCTCTTGGGAGACCAGACTATTGCATAACTGCAAGTGAAAGATTTCAGAAAATATTTGGAAGATAACAAGCTGATGGAGGAGCAGGAGCTGATGTAAGCCGTGTGACCCATAAGCGCAGTGGAACGGAAAGTTGATAGGCATTGAGCCAATTCCACCAGCAGATCCAGAAACAATTGGGACTTGGAGATGCAACTTATTGCAGAAGGTGGGGAGCAGGGTGCAATGTAGGGGTAAAAACAGCTTCATCCCATAAAAATCTGAATCCAGAGAGATCAGGCCACCCTCTCCTCTCCCAGATCCTGCCCACCCTCCACAAGCTAAGCCGGGCCTAAACTCGCGGTCTGCAGCAAGCGTGCAATAACAAATACATGTTGTTTTAGGCTGCTTAGTTTGTGGTAATTTGTTACACAACAATAGATAATTAAAGCACACAGAAAATATAAAACAAAACACACAGCAATTATTTAGAAAGGAAGCAAACGCAAAGGCTGTGGATGGGGGAGGAATATGAGGAAGTATTATATATTTTAATATTAGTCGTTTAAAGCCATTTGAATAATTTTAGCTGGAACGTTACTTTGATGTAATCTTTTAAAGTAAAAACTTAAATGCATTAAAGAACCATTGAAGTAGGGGTTAATACCTGAGATGGTCTGACACTGGAACAGCCAGTCACAGCAGAGCCTGGGGGAAGATGAAAGTCAGGAGCAGAGCTAGATGCTAATATAAAGTGAGGAGGCTTGGAGGTGGCACTCTAAGCTTGAAAAAGAGGCAAGAGTTAGAGATTCCTTTAAAAACTAGGAATAAAACCACAATATGACCCAGCAATCCCACTCCTAGGCACATACTCTGAGGAAACCAAAATTGAAAGAGACACATGTATCCCATTGTTCACTGCAGCACCATTTACAATAGCTAGAATATGGAAGCAACCTAGATGTCCATTGACAGATGAATGGATAAAGAAGTTGTGGTACATATACACAATGGAATATTACTCAGCTATAAAAGGAACGCATTTGAGTCAGTTCTAATGAAGTGGATGCACCTAGAACCCATTATACTGAGTGAAGTGAGTCAGAAAGAGAAAGATAAATATCATATTCTAAGGCATATATAGGGAATCTAGAAAAATGGTGCTGAAGAATTTATTTACACGGCAATAATGGAGAAACAGACATAGAGAATAGACTTATGGACATGGGAAGAGGGGAGGAGAGGGTGAAATGTATGGAAGGAGTAATGTGGAAACTTACATTACCATATGTAAAATAGATAGCCAGTGGGAATTTGCTATATGGCTCAGGAAACTCAAACAGGGGCTCTGTATTAACATAGAGGGGTAGGATGGGGAGGGAGATGGGAGGGAGGTTCAAAAGGGAGGGGATATATGTATACCTATGGCTGATTCATGTTGAGGTTTGACAGAAAACAGCAAAATTCTGTAAAGCAATTATCCTTCAATAAAAAATAAATACATTAAAAAAAAAAGACGCAAGAGTTGGCAGGAAGAATTGGACACCAAACCAATGATGAAGCTAGTGGGAGGCGAGGGGTAGGATGTTTACAGAGCTATCTTGGCCATGTGAGAACCATATAACACCAAACGGTATCTGTACTTTGCTTTATGGATTACCAGTTATACAGTACATGATGTATCGAGCAGACTTACAGGTGTAGGATTGAGACAGAAAATAACAATTGCTTTTCTCCTCAAAGGAACGAGATTTACAATTCAAACACGACTTTGTAATCTGACTTTTTAACACATTCAACTTTCCTATGTCCCTCAAATTATTTTGTGACTGCACACTAACATTGTTTAAATGAATTATCATTTCTTTAAATCACTGTAATAGTGCTGAATATTCAGGTTATTTCAAATGTGTAATGTAGAATTGACCATACTGCACATTTCCATTCTTATGGCATTTTTAGTCTATTCAATTATTTCCTTGGAAAATCCTCAATTCTAGGATCACTGGATTGAGGAACATATACATATGCCTAGATCGATATGCAGATGACATCACCCTTATGGCAGAAAGTGAATAACTAAAGAGCCTCCTGATGAAAGTGAAAGAGGAGAGTGAAAAAGTTGGCTTAAAGCTCAACATTCAGAAAACTAAGATCATGGCATCTGGTCCCATCACTTCGTGGCAAATAGATGAGGAAACAGTAGAAACAGTGGCTGACTTTATTTTTCTGGGCTCCAAAATCACTGCAGATGGTGATTGCAACCATGAAATTAAAAGACACTTATTCCTTGGAAGGAAAGTTATGACCAACCTAGACAGCATATTAAAAAGCAGAGATGTCACTTTGTCAACAAAGGTCCATCTAGTCAAGGCTATGGTTTTTCCAGTAGTCATGTATGGATGTGAGAGTGGACTATAAAGAAAGCTGAGTGCCGAAGAATTGATGCTTTTGAACTGTGGTGTTGGAGAAGACTCTTGAGAGTCCCTTGAACTGCAAGGAGATCCAGATCCAACCAGTCCATCCTAAAGGAAATCAGTCCTGAATGTTCATTGGAAGGACTGATGTTGAAGCTTAAACTCCAATACTTTGGCCACCTGATGCAAAGAACTGACTCATTTGAAAAGACCCTGATGCTGGGAAATATTGAGGGCAGGAGGAGAAGGGGACGACAGAGGATGAGATGGTTGGATGGCATCACCGACTCAATGGACATGGGTTTGGGTGAACTCTGGAAGTTGGTGATGGACAGGGAGGCCTGGTGTGCTGCGGTTCATGGGGTCACAAAAAGTCAGACACGACTGAGCAACTGAACTGAACTGAGATGAGAATTACCATGTTGCTTTCCAAAAGGCTTAAACCATTTTAAACGCAGGAGTATATTTGTTTTACAGTTATTTCTCCACCATTTGGTGTTTCCTTTAACTGACCTTTCTCTTGACTAGTTTAGCAGAAATAAAGTAATGCACAGGATTTTCTTTATTTTTTGGTATCTTTAAATTCAAGGTAGAAAGCCTCTCCCTTTTATGTTTGTCTATAATTTGTCTCAGTCCCTATATGGATCGTCTGTTCTTTGCGCCTGCATGGATCATCTGTTCTCTGCTGCAGAGCTGGCTCCAAGAGGGCCTTTGATTCCTCTTCCTTCCTGGTAGGGATCCCACCATGCTATCCTGAGCCCACGGCTTTTTTCTTCCAGCAGTCTCTCCCAGGGTTTCGTTAATCACTCCGGAGCAATGTTTCTCAGAGAGTAGAACAAGGTCCCTTCTCCCAAAAAAAGCCACTTGAGACACCTTCAAAGCGCACATTTCCTAGCCTGATGCCAAACGCACAGAAGCAGAAGCTCCCTGAATCTGCTTTTTAAGCAACATCTCAGAAGTGATTCTGAGACTGACAACCACCGAGGTAGGACACCCAAATTTCTCTCTCCCGTTTCAGTGCTTTCCTTGCTCTGCACCAGTGCGGTTCAGTGGCCTCCTGGGTCTCTCCAGCCTGATGTGGCCTCAGACTCCGCACATCCTAATAGCACTGCTCGTCTGCAGCCTGGCTCTTCTCTCACAGGCACCCTCAGATCGGCTCCCGCTGTATTCCCTTTTGATGAAAACAGAACCACCACTCTTCCAGTCTTGGGCCCCACGTGCACAGTTCAAAACTGACGGCCATTTCCAAACTATTCTTTGAAGGCGATTCCTCTTTGGATAAAGGCCTGGTAGACCCTAGGGTATTGACTGGCCTTTCTGTTTGTCTGCATGCCACATCATGTTCAGAAAGCATAACTCAATGTGACAGATAGCAGCAGCAGGCAGACAGATGGGGTGGCTCTCTGTGCATCTCTAAGAGAGCCGCACCCTAGAACGCGCTCTCTCAGTGGGCCTGCCAGCCCATCACCATGCCCACCCAGGACAGGATGTGAGCAGAGGGGTGAGAGAAGAGGCCACCTCCTCCACACAGAGCAGCTGGGAGCAAAACAGAGGTTTTCTTTACCCTCCAGCCCTGATCTCTGTGTTTTAAGGGCATCTGAAGCCAGATCAGAGTCCAGGTTCTTGACACAACTCTGATGGGAAGAAGCTTTCTGTGAACTCTTCTCTCTCTGCTAGCAAAGTGCATCTACCTCCTATACTCTCCATAAAAGAGTGGTCTTGAAAATTAATAATTCAGGTGAAGATACAATCAAATCAATGTGCTCTCACCCTGTGCTGTGTTTTCATTTTTAAAAGGGGCCTGGGGAAGGTGATGCTTAATCTAAAATAATACATTGATATCAGTGGGATTTCTAGACTTTGAGTATCCACATCAAAGGGAGAAGAGGGATCCAGGCAACCTTGCCTTTCGCCACCAAAGCCGCACATTAGTGGGCTCTATCCATTCTAATGTCAGCTCTGGCTTCTAGTTCAGTGAAGGAATTCTTTGCCATGAAAGTCAGGTGCCTGAACATTTGTGAATAAATCCATTTTCTCAACCTGTTTTCCCAAATCTACATTCTCAAAACATGTTCCACAGTCACTGGGCCATATACTATGACCCTCTTGGAGATTTAGAATGCATGTTAAAAGTTCTAAGAAACTGTCTAGTAAAGAACCTTATTTAACTTTTTAATCCAATTTTTACCAAATTTCTTGAACTTTGACACATTTCCCCTAAATATTTCCAAGAAGCATTGCAGGCAACCTGTATCCTCTAGTACACAATTTGATTACTTCTACATCTGCTTTTAAAAAATCAAATCCTGTTTCCTTGTGGATTTATTTCATCATCTCAGAAAGTTTTCTCTCCTTCCTTATATAGACTCTAGCTAATATTTAAGATTGAAATTTAATTTCTAAACCAAGGTAACAATTTGCTAGGAGGCATTGCCTAAAATGCAAAGAATGTTTTGTGAATTCTTTAGCCAAATGCAGCTTCTCTAGAAATAATAATGTGGTTCTATGTCACTACCTCTTTGTTCACTCATTCATCATTCATTCATCTGTTCACTTACTCACTCACTCGACTCATTTATTCCCAGAAGCACTGTGATAAGTTCTGCCACTGTAAAGGAGGAAAATTCACTGGTGTTTCTGATGAATCTTATGACAGATATAAAAAGAGAAAAGTCCTATTTCTTTCCCAACTGAGAAAGGGTGGTGGAAGCATGCAGTTCAAATAAAGGTCATGGTAAGGCTGACAGTGGAGATTAGGAATTTTGACTGCAAATGAGAGAGATGCTATTTCAATTAGCTTTTAAGCAAAAGAGGGGATGTGTTGGCTTATTACACTGGCAAGTCCAAGGGAGGTGCTAGCCTCAGGTCTGCTTGCCCCATCTGTCTTTCATCTCTGTTTTTCTCTCTGTAGCTTGAGTCATGGCTAGAAAAGACAGGCTTTTGCCAAGAGACAAGAAAAATAGCAGTTCTCAATTTATTCAGTCTTCCAGCAACATAATCATAAAAGCAAGGCCCCTTCTCTCACTCTCGCTCTCTCTCTGTCTGTTAGCTTTGGAGAAGGATTCTCATGTCCCAGATCAGACTTCACCCTCTATTTCCAGATCCATCACTAGGAGCAGGGCCCAGGTGCTCATCAGCCTGTAGTTCTGAGTTCGTCTCAAGGCCCGAAAGGAACCCCAGGGCCACCCTGGAGGTGGCACACAGCTGACCACATCTCTGTTTTCACACCACACAGGCAGTGACGAAATTTCTGAGCAAGCAACAAAGAGGTTGCACAAAGCTTCAGAGTATAACTTTCAGGGGTCACCTTTCAAAATTTTCATTGTTTTGATTTTCGTCTCAAGTAGCAAGGGTGGACAACTCACAGACATCATTCTATATTTTTTCTTTTCTTACACATTTTTTTTTCTTCCTCTGCCCTTCCATTCACCTTTCTTCTGAGGAAAAGGTTAACACCACTGCTTTTAAGAGGAAGAAGTACAAGTTATGGTTCTAATGGGTAAGTGTTCAAAAGTCACAAAATCTTGCCAATTCTACCTGAGGTGTTTTGGGTTTTTTTGTTTTTGTTTTTTTTTTTTTTTTTTTTTTTTCTGACTTCTTACAACTCCAGTGTCTTAGTATGACATTAAGTGCTGTTGAGTTAATCTAGTAAGACATGGAGAAAAACAGGACCCATGATCTTCTAAAATTGCTCACTTCCACCAAAAAAGAAAACACTTAAACCAATTGCTACTTAAAAGGAAAAAATCTTCAGCATTACAACCAACTGAGCAGTTTTGGGCATGTGCACTCACACCCAGACAATACTATTTGCATGCATGTTATACCAGGTTTCTTTAACAATGCATCACAATTCCTAGGCTTCACTCAGAGTTCTTAGTAAAGATTCTTGAACTTTGTCTTCTCTAGCAATTCTAGAATTTCCATTTTGGAGTTTCATGAATTGTGCTGTGGGGACTCCATGCATCAAAATTACATACAGTGCTTGTTAAAATGCAGACTCCAGGCCCCAGTCTATACCAATAGATTCAGAATCTTTTTAGATAAGTGTACCAGGGACCTTTGTTTTTAAAACTTCCCAAATGTACTTCTGCAACCCCACATTATGAAAATCTCTGTTATAGAATTCTGGAGAGCTTTACTAGGATTTCTGAGTTGTAGTGTCAGATATTTTTCTACCTCTAAGGTAGAATTAAAATTCTTATGAATTTCATGAACTTTAGTTTGTCAGCAAAATATAATTAGCAATCCTTGTGGGTCATGCTCTTTTGAAGTTCTGTGACAAAAGTAACTATGAGCAGAGTTATATGACACAGAAGTCCTTCAGATTTAAAAATATTCACTCTAAATAGGTCATATATTAATGAGCAGGATAGGTAAATTCCATTCTAACAAACTTTCACGATTACAGCAAACAATTCCACAAGATTTTGTTATAATAGGTACATTGCAAGAACTAATGAGATGATTAAGATTCAACTGAAATTAATCAGAGATACAAACATTCTATGAAAACTCGTTATAGTTGTGAGTTTTCTTCCTAAACAATTGCACCTCTTCACAAACAGGATTGTATTTCCAATCCAAGACAAGCAATAAGAAGTCAATGTACACAATCCAACTCCTTCCACCACCAATACATAAGTGCTAACCACAGAGTATTTGCACTTCAAAGCTAGAAGAGACTTCGGGACTGTGAACTCCAACTCCTTCTCCTACAGATGAGGAAGTCCAAGGTGAGGATGAGTGAGACCGAGTCACACTAGTGATGACACTAGTCACACTCCTACAGTTGAGTGAGACCAAGACACACTAGTAATGACAGTCAGGATATCCTGACTGCCCAAGACTTCTCCTACTGGAATGTAAGAAGTCCCAAGGATATCCAAGCACAGGATCAAATGACTCTTCAGGGGTGGGTGGGAACAGCCATTCATTTTACATAACAGATGTGCTTTGAAGTAAAAAAAAAAAAAAAAAGCCACATAAAACATATGACTTGAAACAAATGCCACTTGGCCACCTTGAGTTATTCATTTCTTCTCTCCTTAATTCAGGCTACAGGGTGGAAACCTTTGAAAAATCCAGTGCTACCCCAACTCCCTTACCAAAATCTGGCAAATTAGAAGAGAGGAAATGTGATCTCAAAGTAGTCATCAGTTCATGCATGCTTGCTAAGTCGTTTCAGTCATTCTGACTCTGTGTGACTCTGTAGACTGTAGCCCGTCAGGCTCCTCTGTCCATGGGATTTCCCAGGCAAGAATACTAGAGTGGGTTGCCATGCCCTCCTCCAAGGGATCTTCCCAACCCAGGGATCAAACCCACATCTCTTTTGTCTCCTGCATTGGCAGGCAGGTTCTTTACCGCTAGTCCCTCCTGGGAAGCCCCAGACACGAGCATACTTTGTACTTACCAGATAGATCCATAATGGCTGAAAATTAATCAAGCGAGTCTCTTAAATTCATCTCAGATTATCTACTAAACATCTACTATAGATTTGTGCTTGGGTTTCATTTATTCATTCTGTTATTCAACAGATATATACTGAGCAGCACCTACTAGGAGCTAGAAACTATGACATACCCTAACAATCAGTTCAGTTCAATTCAGTCACTCAGTCATGTCCGACTCTTTGCGACCCCATGAATCGCAGCACGCCAGGCCTCCCTGTTCATCACCATCTCCCGGAGTTCACTCAGACTCACATCCATCGAGTCAGTGATGCCATCCAGCCATCTCATCCTCGGTCGTCCCCTTCTCCTCCTGCCCCCAATCCCTCCCAG